>CM032229.1:2245000-2435000 GCA_019009955.1 Riptortus pedestris
ATCATGAGTACGACCTCTAAAGCTGATATTCCTTAAGGGAAATCTGCTAATATGGTTACATAACTTATGACCACTTTTACTTCATTTTAGAAACTGAAGGGTATTGTAATCGCGGATTTTCAGAGTTCAACAGAATCATCCACTTTGATCCTGCCTCACTAGTTCCGTGTGACATCAGAATGTATCTCGCATAAATCAAAAACAGATAGCTTTAGAATGTTAAAACTTCGGGTTTGGAATTCCTGTAATATCTAGTTAGGCACTTCCTCTTTTGATGAAATTTGAGAAAAGAGGAGGGAGATGAGGAGGGCCAAAATAAAAATAAAATAAAATTTCTGAGTATGTATTAGTGATACAAATGAATTGTATATAACCTTTTTTGTTTGTCATAAAATGATCTATAAATTATGTTTGATGACATTTTTTGATCTGATACATTCAATCAGAGATACAGTATATCCCTTTCAAATGAAATAATTTTAAATGAAATTCAACCAAACACTTTGTTAATTTAATTTAGTGTGAGTACTAGGAAGTCATGTTCCCAGATCAGATTTCTGTTATTGTATTATTATAATTTTAACGGAATCCTTTTCTTTTTTTTCAGAATGTGAGTGTCACCCGATAGGATCATTGAATGAAGTTTGCGACATTTCTAATGGGCAGTGTGACTGCAGGGAAAACTACGGCGGGCAGAATTGCAACCAGTGTGCTCACGGTTTCTACGACTTCCCTGAATGCAAATGTGAGTAGAAACTATATTATTTTCAAGTAACCAGCATAAATTTGTCCGGCAGATAAGATTTATAATTTCTGTCTTATTTTTTCTATGTTTTTGGACATACCAAACCTTAACTATAACTTTGCTTTTTATGTAGGTTTTAGTCTGTAATTGAATTGGCTAGGACACCTTGGAGAAAATCTGTGTATTTACTCAGTAAGGTCAGCCTGGATCCAAACCAGTGCAATATTTTGCTTATTAGGAAAGCCAAAATGTTTAAAATCTACACATGTTAATAAATTTCTATAAATTAAACTTATACAAAATTTTGATTCCCCCAATTTAGATTAAGTAAAATAATTGTAATAGACAATGCTTTGAAGAGCCTAAAAAGATAAAAATCTTTTTGAAGAAATTGAATCACACCACGCAAAACAACTCGAGAGGGAACAGGGATCGAGGCAGCGGACGTGACATGGAGGGCTCCATTTCAACTACCTGCCCTGACGTTGGTAATTGACCGACTGAGGTCCCCCACCTCTCATTCTATTCCCCCACCTCTCCTCTTTCGAGCGGTGTTGCCGGATGTGGCAAAAACCACTCCTACCGCCCTACAGACCAAAACGTAACTTATTTTCTGGACGACCCTCGTAATTTGTTAACAGGGGCAGTAAATAAATATAATTCTTCCTCTCCTTTAAATCTCTTTATATTCATCTATGTTTTGTGACTAAAAATGTAATATAAAAATTTAATTCATCCTAAAAATTGTTTAATTTACATGTTTATCATGAATGTCCAAAATCTGAAATAACCCTAGTCTTTAACTACATTTAAAAAAAAAAATAAATCATAGGGCTTATTACAGTGATTTTGCACTTAACATTAAATAAGTCTAGGATAAGATCTTAACCTATTCAGCAGATTCTCCTGCGGTTAGCTGGCCACCCTCTAAAGTGATGGTACCTGGAGCAAGTACTGTCTGCTGACTAAACGGATCGGCCTATTTGTAATAGATTATTTAATCGGTAGATAAAACTCTCACTTATCTGACCATTATTTAACAGGATATTTCTTTTTCAGATAAAAGTTTGTTTTCAATATCTTTGAAATTGGTGCCCATTAATGAGCAAATAGACAGTGTAAAACAGATTTTAGATTGAAATAAAATGTACGTAGGATAATTATTTCAATTACCCCAAAAAAGAATCAAACAAAATATTTTAAATGTAGATAATAAGGAAAATAAAACTTCTCTAGTAGACCATGATATCAATAGTAATCATAGTTTTAATTTCAATAATTTAACAACATTACAAAGAGAAAAGAACGAGAAGAAAATAAAGGAGGAGGATATGTGTATGCAAAGAATAGTAAAAAGGTTGTCAATAAAAAAACTGAAATTAAACATTGGAATTTTGTAACTTTTAATTTATTAAAAAATTCATTGTATAATTTACTATTTTTAATTTTTATGTAAATGTAATAATTTTGTACAGTTTCCATCCCACTCTATTAAGTGGTAATTAATGTTTTGGCTTTTAGATGTATCGGTTGCAATAAACTGTTACTATTAATTACTCTATGCCTGACTGAGTTTGTAGAAGGTCATACTACAAAATTTAATTGTGATTTTACTATGTGTTGAATAGTTCTCCTGATGAGGCGCCTACTGGACCCAAAACTAGTCTACCAATAAAATGATTGTATGAATCATTCGAATTTTTATTTATCTTATTCGCCATATACTCAGCAAAGTTTGCACTTTTGTGTTGGACTTTTTATAGCGAGCACTTTTAACATAAGGATTCAAATAAGTATTACAAATGCTATTGATCTGTTTCAGTTTGTAAATGTGACACGCGTGGAACAGTAGAGGATGTGTGTGATAAAGTAACGGGACAGTGCCTCTGCAAGGAGGGCTTCGGTGGTGATAGGTGCGATAAATGCAAGCCAGGTTATAAAGAGCATCCTGATTGCCAGCCGTGCGGTTGCAGTGAGATCGGAAGCAACTCCAAGGTCTGTGATCTAACGGGCAAATGCTCTTGCTTAGAGAGGTTCTCCGGCAAAACATGCAGCCAGTGTGCTTTCGGATACTACAAATATCCTGAATGCCTCCGTAAGTATATAATAACCATTTACTCGTCAATGCCTGTTTTATTTCAGCTTTTTCATCTGCATATTCTGAGTAATGTAATCTCCAAATATCCGAGTATAAAATAACATAGTTTCTAGATTTTGCAGAATAGATAACATCTTTCTTCCAAGATAACGAATATCCAGATAAAGAATATTGATTCTCACCAAAGTTAAGATTGATTTAGGGCACATAATCACTGCAAGAATATATATGCATATATTAAAGAGAGTACTCTATAGTGGAATCTAGATTCATTTGTTGCTATATCCCTCTCCCCCTTTATGTGAGTGTGTGCATACATGTGTGAGTGTCCATCCTTTGTCATTGGTGATGTGCCCAGAGATTTTGAAGTACAGGAGCCCCTGCAGCAATCAAATTAAAATATGATAGATACAAAATGAACAAATATCTCTGGTTTCGCAAAAATATACAATTAAAAGTGACGATTATCAGGTCCTTGTTGTCAAATTAAATAGGGGACATAGTCATAATTTAATCATAATAATATTTTTTTTAATTTTTGGCTCCTTGAAAAATCTCGGAATGGCCCCAAAGGCTTAGCGAGGTCACAGAATTTACCTAGTTGAAGAAAGTAATCACTTGAGAGAATCCAGGTACTGAGATTCCCACATCTTTCTAGAGAAAAACATCATTATGTTGGGAATCCTGACTCAGTGGATATCCCTATATAACAAGGTAAAGAGCTATCTGCTGATATAATCAAGCTACAGTAGGATACTGCATTGTAAACCCAAAATAAGTACAAATCTCTATATATCAAGATAAATTGCAACCTGTTGAGAAAGAGTCTTTATTGACTATCCATTTTTAATGGACATCCCTAAGGGCCCATATACTTATCTTCAGAAAGTATCCAGCTATATTTGATACCCATATCATCCGAGGCATAGAGAGTAAGTAGCCTACATTGGGTACCCATGCCCTAGTTCCAGATAAAATATTGATTTCCAGAACGATCAAATATGTGCATTGGACATGGTGCAAGTTGAAGACCATCCACCTACTCTTCAACTTTTCATCCACCAATTCTCTAAATACTTTGGTTAAGGAACTCCAGTTTTATTTTTGACACTGTTGTGCAATGAATAGGATTAAAAAGAAACTAATTCATTTTTTTTTTTTTTTGTATTTTCCAGCTTGTAATTGTGAGACTAAAGGAACAGTGAAATTTGCACAAATTTGTGATGACAATGCTCAATGTAAGTGCAGAGAAGGGATCGTCGGGAAAAGGTGTGACACATGCAAGGAGGGCCTCTACAACTTCCCTACCTGTGAAGGTATTGTATTTTCAAAGCTATCTGATCGTAGTAAAATATTTCATTATTTTGCTAATATATACACAAAATGTATTTTTTATTAACTAAATTAATATGCAGTAGAGAAAAATCAGTCAGCCTTGTCATTCTAAATTTGGTTGTAGATTTTAGTTTAGACCAATTTTAATTGGAAGTTAATGAGACTTTATGCATTTGCATCCCGATTGAATGGTGATTATATAGCCATGCAATGGGGGAATAGTACCGATGACTACTTAGCTATTTGGAGGCTCTTTAACTGATTTGGATTAGTTTTGCAAGTGTGAGCTGAAGTGTTAGTCCTTAATACATGGCAAATCTATTAAAATCTTTAGGTCAGCATACTATCCAGTTTTACCTTCTAAATGGGAGTGAGCTGGAAAATGGAATTTCATGGATTTTCCACAAATGGATGGGAGGGGTCACATTATCAAGTGATATCTCATCAAGAGAATTATCCTGGAGTAGAACTGGAGAGGAGGCGACAGACATCAGGGAGTGGTAGTTTTGGAGCGCTTGTGGATTAATGGGAGTCTATACATTTGACAGCCCTGTTGGGATGTCTAACAACATTGATTCTCTTAGATCCTTTCTACAGGTGCGTTGGCATACTGGAGACATCACATAACCAGGTTCTCTTTGGTTAATGAGGCTTGTATGTCAAGTTGATCACTCCTTACAAAAAACTCTGCTCACAAATTTCTCTATAGGCTGCTAAAGGTCTCCAAGTTCCACAATCAAAACTAAACAAAAAAAAAAATATGTGGCTTTAGTTTTGTTTAAAGTTGATTTAACAGTGGCAATTAATTTTAATTTCATTTTTCTTCCTTTAAAAGTGAAGTGGGTGGCTATTAGAATGTTACTTCCACAATATCTTCACCAAGCATTTCAGAAGAAGTGCTGCTAGCTAAAATGAAATTGTTTTTAGTCTGTTTGAGGGAGTTGAAATTATTTCTATCACATCATACACAGAGAGTGGATCCACAGTTTAAACACTACTTGGATCCTCAGAGTGCTAGATTTTTTTTTATTTTTACATGTACAGATTATATAATCTTTTAGGCATTTTATTACAAACATTCATAAATATCAGAACCATGCGAATATATTAATTAATATATTGCCCAAGCTTTGCAATTTTTGTCTTTTTATTTATTAACATCCACTTTATGCAACTACAGCTGATTAAGATGGGTTATCTACAGGTTACCACCCTTTTCTAGCCAGGGTGACACTATATTTAATGAGTTTGTCGCTTAATAAATTCCTATTGTCCTATAAATTCTATTGGCAGGAACCAAACTCGCCACTCTGGGTTTACCATGTGAGTTTAAGACCAACAACTTAACGCATATGCCTAAACTGAGCCCCTTGCAGTTATTAGTGGATAGAAAATGCTGGGTGAGGTCGAGAAGTTTCTAATGATTCATATAAAATCTTCTCTAATCCCTTTTATTCTTAAATTTGTCTTCTGTAAGAAGGGAAATATGTACATCAAATGTTTTAATTAAAATGATGTGTTTAATTTGATTGTTCGGTTTATTTTGTAGAGTGTAACTGTGACCCAGCCGGCTCTAACTCGTCTGACTGTGGAACACTGTCTAAGCTGGGAGAGCTGTGCCAGTGCAAGCCGAGGGTAACCGGGAGGACGTGCAAGGAATGCAAACCTCTTTACTGGAACCTGCAGCACTACAATCCTCTAGGATGCCAAGGTCTCCTCCTATTTCTACAATTATATACCTACAACTCCATGAGAACACTCATCTCTATAATAAGAGAAATCGGAAGTCACTTTTATATTGACACAATATTTTTCTCTCAAAAGCCTATCAGGACATAGCATACAACTATTTGTATTTTAAAGTTTTATTTAGAAATTATTTCCCACTTTCAAAGGCTTCAGAGACTTTATCTTTACAGCTGATAATATTCTTTTAGAAATTTTTCAATAAAAATAGTACAGTACTATGAAGTATAAAAATCTGACGGTGGCACCACATGACTGCTCTGAACTCTTATTAGATTAAATAAACTTGCACAATTGACAGGCAGCATGATATAGGACACAGATTTCCTATCATAACAAGCCCCATACTCCATAACGCCCAGGTTCTCTGAAGAAACAGACAAACTAGGAGAAATAAGGTTCTCTAACAAAACAAATGTCCTGATTATTGCTGATATATATATATATATATATATATATATATATCTGATACATGCTCAATACTTTGAAGTTAAATTTCTTCCTTCCGAATACTAACTCCATATTTGGTTTTCCCTCTTAAATTGTGTAGCCTTCCCTAATAAGCAGTGATGCCTTCAGATTGAGTTAAGTTTGAGCTCTTGCCAAAGCCTTCACTTCTCAGCTTTTGTGAGAGTTGTTTTTCCGCTCCTTAACATTCTTGATCCACACCTCTTTCAATACCTCCCCAATGTGTATAATATTTTTAAGAACCTCATCTTATATCATTTCCACTTCATTCAGTTCTTAGTGTATCAAAGTGAAATCAAGATTATTTTTGTCCTCTTATTCACCTCTGTGTGGTATATCAGCTATTATATAAACCTTTTATTTTATTTGGCCTATTACTATTTTTTAAATTCATGATCTGCATTCAGGCAACACATTTATTTTTAAAAATTGTCCCCATTTTTGTTATTTTCCTTTACTTTATTTGTATCCTCTTTCGTGTATTTATTTTTAAATGTGGAGCTATACAACAAGGGCAATATTGCTCAAAAAAACAAAAACAAAATAACGCAAATGTAATAAAATAAAAAAATAGAAAACAAATGAAATAGAAATACAAAACAAAAAAAATTATAAAACACCAAAGAACAAAAAAAATATAGAAAAGAACAAAGAACACAAAAATACTAGTAAAGAACAAATTAAAAATATCTGATACTCTTTTAAAACATGTCAAATCAAATGAAACAAAGTCTATCTACAAGAAAAAGGCACATTGAAAAAACTATCATTGAATTAAAACTAATTTAAAAATGTATAACTAAAAATGAATATGGAATAAGTGGTAATGGTGTGTGGACATTTAAATTTTGGAGTAAATGTTACAATGTTTGAGTATGAAGTTTGGAAGTGTGGGCTTCCATCAGTCAGTACATTACGGTTGTTGTGTTTCCTTGACTCCGTGTAAGCAAATAGGCCTGTTGGTTTGGTTCTTGAAGTTTGAGTGTGCTATGAATTGAAGGGTATGCAGGAAACAATAAATTTACACTGATTAAATGGATCGACACAGATATAATTGAGCATCATGAAAGCCACAGAAAAGAACAGTGTCAGCCCTGATCACACTCATTCTGACAGAAGACAGTGTTGCCACCACAACATGATATAAATATAAATATGAATTATTCCAATATTGTGTAGGTGTGACCAATATATACTCTTGTCTTTATTATTTTCTTATTTCTATAATTACCCTTATTAATCCCACAAATGTTTATAATTTTTTAAATAATATTTTAATTTTTAGAATGTGGGTGCGACTCAGCGGGAGTGGTTGGTGGACTAGGGGTGTGCAATTCCAAGACAGGTCAGTGTTTGTGCAAGGAGAATGTAGAGACGCAGCAGTGCAATACTTGCAAGGACGGGACGTACAACCTTCGCCAAGATGATCTCTTTGGTTGCACAGGTATAATACCACTTTTCAAATACATCCCAATTTCCTTTAAAAAAAATTAAGAATTTTATTTAGCATTTCACCTCTTGAATTGAACTTTAGAACCTCAGCCTTAAATTGACCATCGCCAAACATCTCCTGTAATACCTTTCTTCATCAGCATTTTGATGATGAAGTGTTTAACTTTTTGATGACAATGGCAGAGAAAATGTTGTAGTGACAACTCCCTACCAACTAAGCATTCAAACTTATATTTCTCTATAGAAAATACCAATAACTCGGTTTGGTTTGAAGGCTAATTATAACTATTCAGACTCATTTCAATCATGTTTTGTTTTGATTATGGTGAGCCTATTTTTTTATTTTGTTTTTTAAAGAATTTTTGACTCAAAACTTATGAAATACACAGAAAGAAACAAAATCATTTCTGAATCAGGGCTGTCAATTTAAAAAAATAATAATAATGTTGTAACTCCAGAAATGTAGTGATACATATAGAATTTCACAAAGATATTTGTTATTATTAAATAATTAAATTTTTAAATTAATTTGTGGGAAATGATTTTTGGACTCAATTCAACTTTTTATATTACTTGATATTTTTGGTCGTCCTCAGCTAGAACCCAATAAAAGTTATATTAGGCATTTTATATATGAAAAAAAAATTATGTTTTCAAAGGAGAAAAAAAAAACCTATAAATGGTCTTGTTAACTAAGAAAAGATTAACTTAGACTATCAGTCCAACTGGTCTAACTAATCAGACGAATGTTTTCTAAAGCCATGACAACTTTGGGCCAAGTAGTTAAATATTCTAGATCTTTTTATCCTATTGTAAAAATATTGAGAAATTGTATAGAACCAGTATTATTGCAAATTCAATTATCTACAAATGTTGTTCTGTACATTTTTCTCTAATATGATTATTAACCAAAATATTTGGATTTTTTTAGTTTTCTGCCTTCAGTAAACCTCTATTCCTACTCACCTGATATTAACAATAAGCTGATATATCAAACAGCTTGTCCCTAGTTCCAATATCATATATAGTTTTAAAAAAAAACTTCAACATTGTGAGATACATGCAAATATGTTATGTGTAATGTCATAAATAAGATTTTACGTTGTTGACTCAAAAATGGTTATTTGATCAATACCATACTCAATATTTAACCGTTTATTCCAACAATATCTATCATACCAATTGGTTTAACTGATCGGCTGATTGAAACCACCAAAAGCCCGTCACACAAGGGCTTCTTAAACTGAGCAGATTTCCTACATTCTGGAATGACACATTACTCATCTCATGTCATATTTTATATTTCCAAATAAAAATCCAATAAGAAGAAGACAGTCAAAAAAACCTTAATTGATGTTGTTATCACACATCATATTTGCATGTTTATCATCTAGTAAACTTCTGTTGATACAATATTGGGTACTGTAATTCGGGAATAACACGTTTCATGATATATTTGATTATTGTTATAAAGCAATGATTATAAGTGGGGGTTTACTAATGGTTGCAAATTAAAAAATGTCAAAATCTCGGTTAGTAAACAAGATGGAGAAAAAATATATAGAAAAACATTTATAGAACATTAAATTTACAATACAATTAGTTCTATACAATGTTTTGATCTGACAAATAATAGGGGAGATATTTCAAATTTTCGAAATCCAAATGTATATAATTTTTGAAAAGGATCTTATTTTTGTGATCTCCTAGGTAGGATCGATAGACATTAATAGAAATATTTTCAACTACCTCAATCTGCTAAAAAGTTGGGCCAAGTAGTTCATTATTCTATTCGAATTTGACCTGTACTGTAATAAATGGAATACCTTATTTGTCAGATTGTAACTGTGACATTGGAGGTGCTTTGGACAATATTTGCAACAAAGAGACAGGGGCGTGTTCATGCAGGCCACGAATTACCGGTAGGAAATGCAATGAACCAATGCAGCAGCACTACTTCCCGACTCTACACCAGTTCAAGTACGAGCTAGAGGATGGCTTCAGCCCCGATCTTAGGCCTCTCAGCTACGGATATGAGGAGTCTGTATTCCCTGCCTATTCTTGGAGGGGATATGCTATATTCACTCATGTACAGGTAAATTGTGTTGAATCAGTTTTCACATAAAGTAATTGAAATTAAATATTGTGATTAACTTATATGTATTTAATGAAGAGAGAAGGATGCAGTGTTATCAGGGGGGGGGGGACACATTTTGGCAAAAGTAATTATTTTCCATCATTTCCGACCCATATCTGGCTTTTATTAAAGCAACAATTATAAGAGCAGATAGGGTTTTTCTTGTACAAATAATAAAGTATGGATTTTGCAAACAAGAATAATGAGTAAACAAATTGAAAAATGAACTAAATAATTGAAGAAATCTTATCACAGTAAACTTGTTTAGTCGGAGATTTTCCTACTGCATTTGGCACTTTGAAGGACATCAACAACATGCTATTTTAACTATCCTCGCCTTATTTGGTTAACGGAAAAAAATAAAAATCATATTTCTCCATATGTATTAAAAATATGACAAATTTGTATATGAAATTTATTGTTTTTTCATGAAAAGATCTATAATTATGTTCTATGGCATGACGGCTGGTTTGATCCAATGCATTGTAACGGAGATATAGAAGATAAGTACAGCATGCGTTTTGTTTATTTAATTTAATAGGAATACAAGGAAGTCATACAGAGTCAGATTATTTATTATGTTGTATTATACATTACTTTATTGAAAAGCTGTATGTTAAATTGTTGCTCGGTCCCATAACTGGTTCAGATCCCTTCGGTTTTCTTTTTTGTGAATTTAAATAGAAGAATATTTTGGGTTCATTTCAAAAAGTCAAAAAGAGTTATTTTTCTACATTAATTTTAAAGACTTAAATCTTAATACTTTGAACAAGATATTATTAACATTGACTTATTTCAGAACACAGTGAGGAAGCAGGTAGAATTGAACTCTGAAAGTCTCCACTACATTGTGATGAGATACGTGAACAGGAACGACGAGACAGTGGCAGGTACGATCCTAGCGCGGCATGAAGAGGAGGAGCCTATAGAGAGGAAGATCTACTTCAAGAGGGCATTGAAGCCAGCATTTGCATTTGCTGCTGGAGCAGGCAATATACCCCATCCACTTATAGTCACTTCTCAGGGCAAATGGGATATCGAGATAACTGTCAACCAGAGTCTGTTCATCGTAAGTATCTACGACTAATCTCCCACAACTTCATCTTTACGAGATGTCACAATAAAGTCTGTCAGACAAGCGTTGTGTAAACTAAAACAATGAACGAATGAAACACTGTTTATTTCACCTGACCATGTAGTTCTATTTCTTAATTCTTAAAGAATAGAAGTGAAAGTTTGTTGATAACAGAAAACAAGAAAGTATCAGTAACTTGCTTAATATTTGAGTAATGAACAAATGTATAAGACAACTATTGTAGAGCGTCAATAGTTTAATAAGGTTGTTTCTATAACATTTTTCAATCCCTATTGTAATAATGGAGATATTTTGAATTTCCAAATTCCTCTCTCTCTAAACCCCCCTCCCCTATTTGTAGTCCCCTAAATACGGTCTTCCTTAGTGTTGAATGAAACAATTAAATATCGAGCATAGTATACATCAAATAAACTGACTGTTCTTAACTTTGAGGCTAAGAACATAAAATCTTAGTTGATGGTGTCATCACACAACATATTTCCATGTATCTCATTTTATATATATATGTACCCCACATACAATCAATATAACTTGGAACTGACTTTGTTTTTGACATCTAGTATCGTTGGGCATTTGAGGAAATGTATTTAATAATTATGTTATGAGCAGGACCCTAAGCAGATTTCCCAAGTCACTAGTGATTTTTTTTAGCAGATTTTGCTTAATGGAAATTAGCTATTAAAGTTGTATTCATGACATAATTTTCCAAAAATGTCTTCAAAAGCCCATCAATCCTACGTACAAGATGATAATCATAAATATTCAAAACTATATTTATAAAGATGTCTGTTATTGCTCTAGTTTCACAATTTCGTTTAATGAATAGAAAACTTGATATTTATATATTATACATAAAATTGAAGTTGGAGTTTGCTAATGGCTGAAATCAGAACAGGGGATGAGAGGTTTAAGGGGGAAAATTGAAAATTCCCAATACTGCTGGTATTACAAAGCAGATGTAGAACCAGTTTTAATGAAAATTTAATTTCCCTATCTTGAATATCAACTGAGGTATTGGCATTTTTTTTGTTTCAGCCTTTTTTTTGTTAGCTCTCATTTAAACTTACCCAATTTTCTTTTTGATTCACTAAGCATCTCATCCCCAGCTTATATTTTAATTCCACTTTATGTAGGCTTCTTACTAAGGCAGAAATAGAGAATATGTCGAGACGAGATCACCAGCGTGTAATATTTCAGACAATGAGCAATCTGCTTAGTTCAAGCAACATCTGTGTGATGGACTTATTAGTAACAGAGGCTAAAGCCTGTGATATTCGGCTGTTTCTTTTGGATTAATAACTAGGAAATTACCAAGGTCATCACACTAACTAATTTAATGGAATTATTCCATATCTGTTCTAATAAAAAAAATTGTCTTTACTTGTAGGACTACTTTGTGCTGATCCCTCAATCTTATTACGAAGGAAATATTCTGCTCGACGCAATTCGAAAGCCATGCAAGAGAGGTGATAAGAGTGACTGCAAGCAGTATGCATATCCTACTGTTGACATGTTCGACATAGTTTACGGTGACAGTGCCTTCACTATGGATGATGGTTCCCGCACGGAGGTCACCGATTTCATGGAAGACTGGGAAAAACCTATGGTAAGCTCCTTTTTAAATAGTTTCCATGATACACAACATGTTTCTTTCTAGAATATTTTTCAATACAGTAATAGAGGAAATTAAGACCAATAATTTTAGACCTCACAAAAATGCATATTTTCAAAATATTCCCAAATCAAATGAGATAGTTCTTATGTCATCTTGCATGTAGTTTATTGCTTAATAACTTTTCTAGAGTTAGGAGTAATAGACATCACGTGCGTCTGGTTAAAGACAATTTCCAACAAAAAGTTTTAGAACAAATAGTGTGTAAAACACTGTCTAAGGGAATGACTTTTTCTTGAACCAGATGTACGAATTTATTGACACCTAGTTATTTACCTCCTTGTATAATGTATTAACAAAAATTTCATAAGTAATATTATAAACAAGGATGCATGTTTCAAAATTTAAAATGTAAGGCCACTAATAAGTGGAAAATATAATGCCATCTTAGATTCATTACAAAGAAGAAGTTTGAGAAGAGTATAATGATAGACATTCATTGGCTTTTGTATATTTCAGGGAGGCTCAAAACTTTCTCAACTGCCCGAGCTATCACCAGCACTTCGGGAGATTGGGTTTGAGCTGAGGGCTAGGAGGAGAGAGCCTTCTTTCATCGTCATTGACTACGCTACACCTCATGAGAGCAATTCTTCTGCATTGATCACCATCAATATTGAGGCTGACAACATGGACCACTCTTATAGCCTCAACCTCAGCCCTTGCCCGTACACCTGGCTCTGTCGATATGCACTTCTTGATAAGGATGGAAAAATTGCTCTCTTCAATATTAATGATGATTTTGTTACTGTCAACCTCAAGGTATGGGCTAAATAAATCTCCCATTGGCCGATTAAGGCATTACATTGTGATATTTTATTATCATTCTCTTTCAAGTTTGTAAGGAAGACCATTTTCCTACATATGGACTATTGTAGAAAGAACAAAAAAAATTGATGTTTTACAAATTTATATTTGCTATTTTTATTAATGGTATGCTATTATCTACAGGTGACCATCCTTTTCAAGGGTCCTTTTCTGGGACTGTAGATTTTATTTAATGAGTGTGTCACAAAATAAATTCTTATTGCCCAGACAGGAATCAAACCCACTCACCACTCTAAGTTTAGCAAGTAGTATTTGATGAACACCTTAACTCGCATGATTAATCTGGCCACAATGTTTAAAATTATTAATGTAATTTACAAAAGAATTGGATGGCTTGTTATTATTTGATCATAAAAGAAGAGTAATTCTAGTATTTAAAACGAAGTGCTAATAACACTAAAAGCTTAACAGCAGAGTTTTTGTTCATTCTTGTCAGCTTAAAGGCAGCAGTCTGTGGAAATTTGCAATTAAATCACTTTATTTTTAAAATAGAAGTATTTTTTTTTTTTAATTTAATGATTCTAAATTTACAACAAGTAGAAATACCATTAAAAATGTAGTACATAGTAACTCCTTGTTCTGATGCCAGCAGTAGGCAATTCTATTGGAACTGAAATTCCTAGGAATCTTGAAATGTCTATTCTCTCAAAGTTCCTTAACCTGAGGTATCTGCTACTCTTAATACAGGGTGTCTACGGGTACTGAAAATCCCCAAAATGTGCTGATATTGGCAAATGATTGTCTTAAATTCCCGAAAAAGTCCCAAAGTCAAAAGATGAAGACAAAAAATTGTGAAATTCAGAAGTGGGAAACTAAATTTTTAAAAGTAATTTTTTAAAAAAAAGTGGAAAAATGATGTCAAGGTACTCTCCATATTTAAATTCCATTTCAGTATCATTTTATTAGTGTAAAAGCTAGTAGTATCAATCTGTTTTCCTCATGACTCCCACTTTGCAGCATTGCATGCTGGCTTTATAGGCAAACAGCTTCCTCAAGTGAAGGTAGAAGTCTAATGTGAGGTTTGGAATATAAAAAAGTCTCTAAACACCTTGCAGTTTTTTTATCTGAACACTTTGTTTCTTTCATATCTGCTGTGAATAAAATGAGACCTTCTCTCAATACCAGCAGGGCACCCATTGTTATCTTGTTTAGAGTTTACATTGCACTTCTATATATGTATAACGGTTGAGGTATTGGTTACTTCTCTATAATTATCCTAATCATTCTCTTTGCCTTTTTTGCAATGAAACTGCTACTTTGCAGAACACGATTATACAGAGAAGTTCTTGCTTTACAATCTTCTATGACTCATTCATGGTTCCTATTCCTGAAAAACACCATTAGGTTTAATTTTGCTACACTTACCCAATCCACTTAGATTCATATCGAATGAGAGCAGTCCTGGTTTTAAGAGCATTTTGGCTCATGTTATAGAAAATATTTTTTAAGGAGTATATAAATATCTTCCAAAAATTGCATAAATAAATAAATTATAATTCCATTTAATATATAACAATAAATAAAGTAAAAACATATTAGTTAAAATTATAAGAATTTTTTTTGTTAAAATACAGATACTTAAATTATCATTTGTAAATATGATAGGATATGTGAAGAAATAGATTTTGGAAATATATATTCAGGTTTTTAAGATGTTGGAAAATATTGTCCAGATATGGACTACCATTAGTGTAATGCAAGTTACGAGGTATTCCGAAGACTTGGCCAGTAAGTGTTTAATAGTCAGGCACATTACAATCCTGACATATTGGCTATATTAAGTAATTTTTATCCTTTAATTTATTTAAAATTTTCTCTATTTAAAGTTATTATTATTATTAATTAATTAGACATGAATTTAGCTGTTTGTTCAGTTATGTTTTAATTTTCTTTTAGCTTGAAAATGAAGCTACTGTTGGAGTTGAATCAGTGGCTTTAGTTCCTTATGATTCAAAGACAGCATTCGAATACCTTAAGCCTAGCCCTGTTTGTATATCTAGGGATGGAAAGTGTCGTGGATCTATCTTTGAAACACCGGTCGATGTCAAAAAGGTTTGTTACATTTTATATTTAACCTAGAATTCCATTAGGAATGTGCTTTTTTAATATCCCTTTGTGCTGCAATTGTCCTCAGGTTGAATTTGAATATGGAAATGAAGACAGGAAGGCGAGTGTTTTGCCGAAGGAAGTTCATGACAATAACACAATCCTTATTTACCTCGACAAAGATGACTCTGCTATTGATTTAGCCGGGAAGGTACCCTCACCTGGAAATTACACTTTTGTAGTCCATTACTATCAACCAAATCATCCAGGTAAAATTTAAACATTCATTTAAAAAAAAAAAATTAGTTTACAGAGATGCATTTAGCTCAAAATTTAAGTAATCATTAAATTTTAAGGGTGCAATTTATTGCATATGAAACATAAGAAGTATGTCTGTATTGCCAAGATGCACAGAAGAGAAAAACTGTTTTCAAATATAGTATTGTGTCAAAGTTGGATGAGGTCTTTTATATTACAAAAAGGAGAGCATCAAAATCAGTGATGTTAATAATAAGTGGAAAATATATTGTAATTTTATTAATTACACAGGTCTACAACCAAAATTAAAAGAAACATACGAAAATTTGTCATTAGTTCTTGAACGAATTCATTATAATGAGCATAACTGGTTGATATGTGGAGACTTGAAAGTACTCTCTATGCTCTTAGGTCAGCAATCAGGGTACACCAAGTTCCCTTCTTTTTTATGTTTATGGGATAGCCGAGACAGAAATTCCCATTGGAACAACAAAGATTATTTAGCCCCACATTGGGCGCCAATTGTAACAATATTAATATTTTGGGTCACTTAGCCTTTTAATATAATAAATAAATAAATATATATATATATATATATATATATATATATATATATATATATAATGTATAACATTTTAATAAAAAAAGTGTTTATTAAAATTCTATATAGATATAAAAAGTATGCATGGATAGAATTGATAGACACTATAACAGTAAATAAATTTCAATTCAATCAAATAACATGGAAACAATTATATTTATCTAGAGATATTTGAGAAACTCTTAATTATGTAATTAGTTTACCACGGGTCCTGGAACAGATTTACTTTATTAAAATTAATTTAAATGACTTACACTACTTACTTAGTGAAGGTAGCCCACACATACCCATAATACTCCAACACTTACATGATATTAACATATACTCACAAATTTAGAATTGTTACATTTTAAAATCCATTCTTATCCTTCTTAAATTAAATATTTTAAATTCCAGCTAAACCGTTTTACTGTATGTTTATGTGTGTCTATACACGTGCGTGTGTGCGCGTGTGCATGCGAGCGTGAGTGTGTATGCATGCTTGTATGTGTGATAAAGAAAGTGTGAGCATATGATTGTAAATATTTTAGGTGTTAGAAATCTTCATTTTATTGTGCATACTAATTTATATTTATTTGATTTTAGTTTAGTTTTTATTCATTGAAATTATATAATTGTTTACGTAATTTTATTAGTCTTTACACTTTTTGTTTTTGAACTTAATGTTTTGTTTTTGTTTATTTATTTTATTTGTTACTTTGTGTTTATTGTTGTTTTTCGTTGTTTTGTTAATTGACTGTGTTCTATTATTTAGTTGAGTTTTATTTAGTTCTGGTTTGTTATATTGTTGCGTTCTGTTATTTAGTTGAGTTTTATTTAGTTGCGTTCCGTTATTTTGTTGTGTTTTTTATATTGTTGCGTTCTGTTATTTAGTTGAGTTTTATTTAGTTGCGTTCCGTTATTTTGTTGTGTTTTTTATATTGTTGCGTTCTGTTATTTAGTTAAGTTTTATTTAGTTGCGTTCCGTTATTTAGTTGTGTTTTGTTATATTGTTGCGTTCTGTTATTTAGTTGCGTTCCGTTATTTTGTTGTGTTTTTTATATTTTTGCGTTCTGTTATTTAGTTAAGTTTTATTTAGTTGTGTTCCGTTATTTAGTTGTGTTTTGTTATATTGTTGCGTTCTGTTATTTAGTTGAGTTTTATTTAGTTGCGTTCCGTTATTTTGTATTATTTAATTTTTTCTTGTTTCTATTTTCATTTTGTATTTTGTTTATATAAATTGTTTTTGTTGTTTTTGTTTTATGAGCAATATCGCCTCGCTGCGAATGCTCCAAAATAAATAAATAAATAAAATTAATTTACAAATATACATATTTGAGCTCACCATACTTTGTTTGAGTGCTCACCCAATTTGATGTAGGAAGGGGAAAAACATGATAGATTTTGAAGAACACTACACTTGTGTAGTTAAAACTCCGATTCATACAAAGAATTACTCTTTTTGGGACGAAGTACATGTATACACTCTATGCTGGCCAGTCATAGAAGGCTAACCCCTTGAGACTTGACACGACCCCTCCACTCCTGCTAAACGCTCGATTCTGTGAAATCTCTTCTGCTTGCAAGTCCTCAAGCACACTTTGTTCTATAACAAAATAAATGTTTATTCACCATATCCTCCTAAATAATTGAAGATTGCTTGCTAATTACAAATATTTTTCAACATGGTTTTTTGGGAGTGTCCTCAAACGCTAGTGCTCCCAACAACTCAGCTGAGAACTACTAACTGTTATAACTCCCACACTGCTAGTTCGCATCGAATATTCCCTTTTTATAACACATCCAGGAGCTCTAAAAAATGTACATATTACAATATTTAAATCATCGATTTAGTGATTAAAAAATTAACCAACAATAAATCATGGACTAATAGAGCAATCAGTGACTAATCATTCATTTTTTGTAGCTACTGTTAAATAAGTTTAAATAGTGACTATTCACTCATGGGGCTCAGGTTAGCCATGTGAGTTAAAGGGTTGACCTTAATCGCACATGGTAAACCTAGAGTGGCGAGTTCGATTCTTGCCTGGGCAAAGGAAATTATTTAGTAACGAAATTCATTAAATAACATCCTAAATCCCACTTTGGCTAGAAAAGGGTGGTTACCTGTAGATAACCCGTCCCAATTAGCCTGAGTTGCAAAAAGCAGACGTTAATAAATAATAATAATAATATTCACTCATTCCCACTGATAATTAACCAATCACTTTCATTTATGCCAATCAGACTCTTTGCTGGCAAATAATTAAGTTTTTCTGATTAAATATACCATCATTCTATAGTTTCAGAGTTATATTAGTCAGTTTGTGCCCATCTCTGGCGTAAAGTCATGGACAGCTAATATCAAACAGTTTGTGAAATCATCATCATAAATTTTAATTTTCGTTTAGTAAGTCACAATTTCTATTACACTAATCTCAGATAATTAAAGGGAAAAAAAGGTAAAACAAAAATTGAGAAGTATAGGGGAATAAAGAAAATAATTAGTGCATTGGTAGATCTTGGAGCAGGGATTATGGAAGAATAAAAAAAAAAAAGAAATATTACCTAAATGCAGGTCTTCAAATATGAAATGTGATAGTAGGCCAATATAGGAAAGTATAAGAGGTAATAAAGATAAAGTTTGGAAATGTGGCTTATATAGCTGCAGAAATGTATATACAGGAAACACGATTTCGAATTAAGAGGAGGTGAATCTTATAAAATACATTCCTCAAGAGGAACATGTTTTGGAGATGGGACGTCACTAATTTGGCCAGAGAGCTGAGAAGGGAACTACGAACATTGCTGAAAGGTGATTGCCTTCCTTGAGAATGGCTACCAGTGCTGACAGTCCAGCTGAACTGAGTTAGGTGGGAACACAATGCTCCTTACGGCAGGAAGACATTTAGTTTCAAAATATGAACAACCTCTGGGAAAGCATATTTAGAAGGAGCATCGTAGATAAGAAATTAGAAGCAAGACCAAACTATTTATTCAGTGAGGGAGAAGCAATAGTGGTTGATTGTAAGTGAGAGAGGATTTGCAGATTCAGGTTCCTTTAATTGGATGTTCAGAAAAACTGTCGACTACACAAATGGTCCAAGATGGTGGCATGATCCAGGCACCTAAGGACTGTAGTGCATAGTGATACCTAAGTGGTTTAGTGATATTTATTGAACTTTATTTACAGAAAGAAAGCAATTTATAAATTAAAATTGGAAAATTTCCTTTTATATATTGGAAAAGAGATATACTACCTTAAGGAAAAAAAATGTAAGTTTTATTATTTATTTGCAGCATTCGATATGGACGTGCTAATCCAGAATGGGAATATGTACGAAGGATCCCTGCCGTTGATCCACTGCCCTTCCAGCTCAGGCTGTCGCTCGGTCATTAAGCTCAATGATGGCAACAATGCATCACTAACTGAAAACTTTCTTCTAACACTATCGGTAAGTTGTACGTATTTGGTTGCAAGTTGAGGCTTGGAGAGATGTAATACCCAAATGTATTAAATATACCCCACATGCATTTATATCCCACATTTAAAAATAAATTAAAGAACTCAATGTTTGAAGGATGTTTCTATGTGCAAGATGAATAACACCAAATAAGTATATTATAAGAATCCCAACATGTTTGTCTCTATAATCAGTCTAAAAATAATTTATGATGAAGTATATCATCTCTTAATGGTGGAGGAAGGCTTATCATCATTAGTAATGGTGTCACTCAAGATTTAAATTTGCTGTCACTTAAAACCAATAAATAAGCATGTCAAATAAATTAAAAATCCATGTCATGAGCTTACAATCTCCTGAAGATGAACAATATTAATATTATTATTAAGACCAGGTTGCTCAACATTAGAGAATGTGCTCTTTGATGCAATATAACACATCCAATGTATTGTTTATGTATGCCCTGGAAGACTATATACAGATATCAATTAGAATTGCCTTTATTATTGACTAAAGCAAACCAAAAATATTTTGGTGTAATAAATTTACATTTGAAGGAAACTAATGTATTTCATTTCATTTATTGGATTCTTTTCTCCTAACATTCATGAGCACATTACCTGGTAACATACTTCTTTCTCACTTTCCCCTTGTGAGCAGAGCAAGAATATATGAACAGTAAAGTTGTTCTCTGTATACTCATATTGCCTAATGCTTATTGTAGACCTAGAGTGGCAAGTTCGATTCCCACCTGGGCAATAGGTATTTGTTTACTGATGAACCCATTAAATAAAAGGTTTGTCTTTCAATTCTGGCCTTGACTGGAATTCTTGCCCATCTTCATATGCCTTTATTATTGGGTAGTCTCACTCAGAAGGTAATGGGAAACCAATAGATGCCCTTGTAAACCTCTTACCTCATTCAACTCTAAGGAAAGTAGGACTTCTTGTTCATGGAATCAACTCACCATGCCTAACCTGCAGTTATACCAACATCTGCATTTATGGGGCGCTCATTATCTGTTCAATAAACTTAATTCTCATGTTTTATTTTTTTCAGGTCCCGGAAAATAGAAATGTGTGGTTGGACTATGTTTTGGTTTTGCCCGATGTCAAGTATACACCCTTTATTACGAGTGACAAGCAGGAAGGAAGCATTGAGAGGTTTCTCAAAGAATGTTCTGATAACTCATTTTACGCTGACAATACTACTAATGGTGAGTTGGTAAACCCAATAATAAAATTAGCACTTATTAATAGGAATGAGTTATTAACTTATTATTTCATTAGAAAGAATGCTATTTTCCTATTTACATTTCACATTGTATGCAAGGGATGAGAGTGACACTTAAGATGGACTTCAGAGGTTGCTGAGAGAGATGTGGAAGGTAAAAATCACTAACAGCAAACCTTGCCGTGAGGGCAATCACTGCAAACCTTTGGAACCTGAATTCTTTCTTTAGACGAACTAGAAGTAGATGCACCTGGATATGCCTCATATCCCTGAAAGTTACCACATACAAATAATACTGTACCTAGGGTGAAGATTTGACAATGCTTAGTCTACGCTGGGTTGTCATGTTGTTTATGCTCTTAAGAATCTCTATTCTGACTTTTGGCATCAGGTTCATAAAAAAAGGGCAAGGCAAGTCTTTTCTGCCAACTGGAGCTCCTAATCAGGGTTGTAGTATTAATCCTTTGCTTTTCAAAGTTTACCTCAGCCTTGCATTGAGAGGCTCGAACAGAAAGTGTCGTGCTATACGAGTTCCCATTGGTGCTATATGTTTTTAGTTCCTGATATTTTGCAAATGGTCAAGGAGTTTTTCTTATGGTATGGAATACTTGGCTTATAAAATGCATAAGCTTTTGGAAGAGAGGTTTATAAAATGCATAAGTTTTTGGAAGAGAATGAAAACTGGGACTCATCATAAAGGCTTTATACATAAGAATAAATGATTCTGCCATGACTGATCTTATTATTATCTTATTATGGGCTATGAACATTCTGTATGGTCTCCATAATTCAGACACATGGGAGTCCATTGTTACTGTAAAGGAGGAGGGAAAAGGGAGGTTGTGCAAGAGTAGAACAGGCTAAAAAAAGAGCTACTAGAATTCTTGGTGCATACAGTGGAGACAGATTTTTTGTTTTGCTTCATAAGAAACCACCTGATATGAGAAAACCGCCCAAAAGAAGTAGACTTGTTTATGGCCACCAAAAATGGCAAAAGGAAGATGGTCCCATAAGCTGGAAAAATGGAAGGCACCAGGCAGAAGGTAAAGAAAGGAAACAGTGAGATGATAATATTACCTAAGAAATGACTGGAAGAGGTCTTAGACCTGGGGACTGCAACATTAAACTTTCATGGACGAGGCAGCTCTCAATAAGAGGAACGAACCCTACAATAATAATTATAAATAAAGATGGCTAGAAACCAGCAGAAAAGAGATCGTGTGATGCTGAGACTCTCTTATACACAACACCAGAGGTTATATTTAAAATGTAACTAGAATCTAGTTAGCCTTCATCATATTTCCATGTTCTTAGAGAAATTATTTTATGCACTAAAGTGATCTACCATATGTTTTTCCCTGGATCCTAAAACACATTACAGAATTTCATTTTTAATTTTTTGTTTCCTTCCTTATGCTAACTTTTGAATTAAAGCAGTAGAACTTGTACATTGTTATTAAGCATTTTTGTTTGTCTTAATAATAATGCTATAACATTCATTGTGTGCAAAGTCCATAATAGCAATTTTTACTAACAACAATTCCTTTGAAACAAAGAATATTTTACTTGTAACAAGACTTACAGATTGTTTTTATATATATTTTAGAATTTTGTCGCTCTGCTGTTTTCTCTCTGACGGCGCATTATAACAACGGAGCATTGAAGTGTGAGTGCCACCCTGACGGAGCATACAGCCTCCAGTGTGAGCCGTTCGGGGGGCAGTGCCAATGCAGGGACAATATAATCGGGAGGAGGTGTGAGCGATGCAAGACTGGCTACTACCAGTTCCCTTACTGCAAGCCCTGTGACTGCCCTGAGAACTCTCTCTGCGACGAAGTAACTGGTAAATTTTATTACTAACTATACAACTATAATAAAGTATTATCCCTACTTAATACAATTAATTTTTGATTATTTTTTACACTAGCCTCTGGCTATTTACAAAAAGTCCATCTGCATAAACTAAGCAGATACCGGAATGTCCTATTACTAATGCCATCCTAGCATATATTCTCTATTTCTAAGTGAACAAGAAAATCCTAATAACTTGCTTAATATTTAAGTTACAAAGCAATGTATGGAAGAGCAATTGTTGAGCACCAATAGTTTAAAAAGACTGATTCTGTAACATTTTTCGATTAATGGAGATATGAATTTTTGAATCCCTTAACCCTCTATTGGGGGTCCAACTAATATGATCTTTAGTATTCAAAGAAAAAAAATATATATTCATGAAATAAACATTTATACCAACATTAGTATTTATATGACACTTAACCATCACATTACCATCTAGCCATAGTAGCGCAAATTGGACTTTAATAAGTACTAATAATTATAGCCAGTATGAGTATGGAAACCATAACTTTAATCCAGTCTTGCCTCAATTAGATGTTGTAAGTGAATATTTAGACAAGGAGGGGGGGGGGGTATATGGCTTAAGAGATTCAATTGTTTGTGTGTATGGTTAGGTATGTGTTCGTGTCCTCCAAATGTGGTGGGAGACCTGTGTGATGAGTGTGCTGATAATACGTACGGCTACTTCCCTCAGCTGGGATGCAGGGAGTGTGAGTGCAATCCCCACGGGCTACAGGACGGCAATCTACAATGCGATCCTACCTATGGAACGTGCAAGTATGCACATATTTGTATAATAATTAATCTCTATATTTTAATGATTTACTTATAATTCATGTTTTTTTTTTGTTTTTTTTAAATTTATTTTATTTATGTATATAAGGCTTTTTAATATTTGTATTCAGGACTTATAAACCTGTTTTGATTTAATTATATGATTGAATCAATATAGAATATGTGTACCTTTATACAGGTTGATTCTTGTTAATAATCTGTCTTTAATATATTAAGTATCTAATTGGTTTTACAAATAAAAAACAAAACAATATTTTAACGTGCAACACTATAATGAATATGTATTTAAATATTTATAAATAATTTACATACACATCTAATATTTAATTCATAATTTAAATTCTTCATGAATGATTTTAATTAATATTTGAAACTTAAAAACCATCCGATTAGAGATTTTAAGTGGCAGGGTGTTTAACAGAGATCCTGCTGGAGCCGGATCATGGAAGATGTCTTCTTTATTGTTAATCCTGCTGTTGGAAGCCTGCATTTGGTGGCAAGGTTTCCTGTTGACCATATCTCAAGTGCATTTTTGCCTGTGAAGTATTTAAATCAGTTTTCTGGAGATTGGCTGCTGGAAGTACTCCATTTCAGGTTAAAAGTTAGTCTCTGGGACTGTATACTTGACATGGGTTATATACAACCATATATATATATATATATATATATATATATATATATATATATATACGGAACCCTCTTCACATACGGAATCTCTATGTTGTCTGTTCAGTATCCATCATTTTTGATCATTACAATACATATTCATACATAAATTGTAATTTTTATTTCATTGTTACCACTTGATCATAAGACTTGGTCATCATTTCATGTAAAACTAAACAATTTTTTTTTAGGGTTTAGAGAGGGGGATACGGAAAGATTAAACATATCACTGTTATTATGATTCACATTAAAACTTTGTATATAACTAACCTTGTTCCAAATTTAATTTTCTAAGAAATGTTCAGTTCACTTTTGCTCTATCTTGATCATTAACCGAGATATTTGCATTTTTTAATTTTTAGCCTTCAGTAACCCCCCCCCACTCCAAGTAATGCATTTTTCACTTCTGCCACCAAATCCCCTAAATATCTCAAGTCCAGCTTAACTTTCAAGCCCTGTCACATAGAATATGGAGTGTAAATAGTATCAGATCAGAAGCATGTTCAGCTCGTGAGAAATCTACTCAGTTCCAGCATGATGGGCTTTCTATTTTGAATTATAGGCCTATTCTCCTTTTATCTTACATTCGATATATTCTTTTTCCCTTTCTAAAATTTCATCATTCAAAATTAAAATTACGTCAGTTAGTAAAAGCATCCTGAAGAGACATCTCAAGTGGTGAACAATATGTAAAGCGGAATGCGAATAAACTCGTTTATAAGTTTTTTATTTTGCTTTTTCCTTTCTCAACACCATAGAAAGTGGTACAAGATACAAATGACTGTTATTTTCTACTATATTTTCAGTTGCAAGGAAAATGTAGTTGGGCGCCAGTGCGATAGCTGTGGGGCAGGATACTACCTCTTCCCCGACTGCTTGAAGTGCGACTGTGATCTACGGGGAACAACATATGATATTTGCCACAATGTATGTATATTATTAACAAGATTTTAAACTATCAGACAATTATAAAAATAAACATTTAAAAAAAGTTTGTTGTGAGTATTAGTTAAATTGGATGTTAACAAATTATAACATTTATTTATTAACATCCACTTTGTGCTCCTAAGGCTAATTGGGTGGGTTATGTAATGGTTATCCCTTAAGCCATATCAACCTGACTAGGTAATATTATTTCACTACAATATACCTTTTGTTTTGTTTTAGGACACAGGAGCATGTATCTGTAAGGAGAATGTTGAAGCAGAAGGATGTGACATCTGTAGAGAAGGCTCTTTCAATATCCAGGCATCCAACAGGCAGGGATGCACCAAGTGCTTCTGCTTCGAACACTCATACACCTGCACCAGCTCTCGCCTCTACAAAGCTGTTGTCAGTAATCGCCTACTATCATTACTCACAATTATCTACAATCATTACTCACAATTATCTACAATCATTACTCACTATTATCTACAGTCATTACTGACAATTGTCTACAATCTTTACTCACTATTATCTACTATCATTACTCACAATTATCTACAATCATTACTCACTATTATCTACAATCATTACTCACTATTATCTACAATCATTACTCACAATTATCTACAAGCATTACTCACAATTATCTACAATCTTTGCTCACTATTATCTACAATCATTGATCACAACTATCTACAATCATTACTCACAATTGTCTACAATCTTTACTCACTGTTATCTTAAATTGTTACTCCAAATTTTCTAGAATCATTTACTTCTATAGGGAAAATATCTTATATCTTTATATTACAGTTCGGGTGATTAAACATTTAGAATTGACAATTTTATGAACTGGAAATAAACTGTCAGCAAATAATTAATTAATTAGCTAGTTGAAGGCCAAATGTAATGGTTTAGCTGCAATTGTAGATACCTCTTAGTGTTACATTTTTTTTCTGATGAAACATCATGTGGATGCGAAACTAGTAGAGGAACAAAAATGATTTTAATAATCACTTGAGGTTTTTCTTGACCTTCTGCAATTGATTGGTTAAGCTAATAATTATACTAAAATGAGTTTTTAGTACAATACAGATCCCTAACTATGATTTTTTAATTTTTTTTTCCGTCTGTTTGCTGTAAGCTAGATCCTACACTGAACCTTAAACAAACAATCTTCTGAGGGTATTACATGGAAAATAAAACAATCAGAGATTTAGTGGTGTGTAGAACAATTGATTTAGAACTAACAACCTCAATTTAGGATAATTATTAAGTATTTTTAGTATGCATAACATTTCAAGTGAGGGGTTTCTTCTTGGCGAATTTTACAAAGAATCACAACATGATATAAAATATGGGTGCCCATTTGAAATAAAAAATTATGGTCAAGAAATCATATTTCTAGTCAGCATAGACCAAAATTAACTGTATATTTGAGCTCCTCAGAAAGTTACAGAAAGAATATCTTTGGAATCAATCTCTACCCCAATTAATAAAACATGTTAAGAAGGGGAGTGAACATTTTGTGGGGCACTATATAAATTTAAACAGCCCTGAAGATGAATTCTGGGAAAATCAAAATTGATGATTCCAGTGAAAACTAAAAGCCAAAATTTGTTGTGATTACTTCTTTGTTTTGTACAAAGAAGAAAAATATTAACAATTATAATATATACAGGGATTGTATTTTGGTCATTACATTTATAAAAATAAAGTGCATTATATTATTTATGATAATATTTTGGCTTAATTTAATTGTAATATTCTCTGCTACCTGAATAGGATCTCTATAAATAAAATCTATGCAACTCTACGTAATCTATATAGGATTGCATAATGGCAATATAAAATCTAAAGAATACTGTTAAAATAGTGGTAATGCTAATGCAGTAAGTTTTTTTTTCTTAATTATGAATTATAACCATAATACATGAATGGGTTATCTTAATTAGATCTCAAATTGAGTGTGTGAATGCATCTTGGAGGAACAATACTATCTGGATTAATTACAATTACCATTTTCAATGTTTTTATTTTAGATTGAAAGCCTTGATGACTGGAGTCTTTATTCAATCACTGTGAAGAAGCCAATGGTTGAAATAAATGCTTTGAATAAAACTCCCGAAGTGATTGACGAGTCTCTTGGCGTCTACTTGAGCGATGATCTGCAAAACAAGATGGTGTACTTCAGCGCTCCCAAGGAATACCTCGGGAACAGGCTCACTTCTTATGGCGGTTTCCTTTCCTACAATCTGGTCACCACATCATCAGGCCCTTGTCAGTATTCATATCTGCTCCTACGTCTTTTCATGATGTTCTCTAACACAGGAAACCTATTCAAGAGTTTGCTTTCATCATAAAAATATTTCAGGATCAAAACGATACAAGAAATGGGGTTCCTCTTTTTTGAACTTTATACAAATAAAACTCTAGGATTTGTCTGATTTTCTCTTTGGATTTGGGGGGGGGGGGTAAATTTTGTTCACTTTACAGACAAACCTAATCACAATGGCATCAAAATTGAATATTGTGTCTGTTTGATTGTCTGGCCTTTTGTTACTTAATTGCGTAATAATCTATCATATTTCGGTGCCAACTATCCCCAGGTTCAACATGAGAATTCAACTTTTCAAATATTTATTAAGGGAATTATTATTGGTGGCATGTCCTATTGTCTAATTTACTACCACCCTCAGGAGTGGGGGGTTTACTTACACATATTCGTTAATATTGGTTTTATCAGAAAAATGGAAAGAATGAATTCTGTTTACAATACATTTTACAGTCTTGGGGCATTATTTGCATTTATTAATTAATACGTTGTTCTCATTCCCTCCAGATAAACTTATTTTTTGGTAAATATACCCTTTTGGAAATGGACTCTTCAATTATGGATATAGCGCCTACTGGCCCATATAATCCTTTAAGTTGTTAGAGGATCCACTTTTGGTTAATAAATGTATAGTTGACATTAATTATTTTTGTTATATTTAAGATGAGCCGACAGAATCTTCTCCGAATATTATACTCGTGGGGTCTAATTTCATCCTGCTGCATTACTCGAACGAGCTGCCATCGGAAGCAGAGACGCTGATGAGGGCAGAGCTGAGCGAATCCAATTTCATCCTCTCGAATACTTTCCTCCCAGCTAGCCGGCCACAGCTGATGCAGGCACTCCGTGATCTCAAGGCTGTCTACATCAAGGCTACCTTTTGGAAGCAGTCTTCAACAACGAGGTTTGTCTAGGCTCTTTTACAAAGCCTATCTACATTGAAAAACCTTTTAAAATTAGTGAAAAATGAGGGTATCCAAACGTGAGTGTATTTTCATCTTTATATTCAAAAATATTTTTCCACCTACAGGCTACATCTGATAATTGAACCCTTGAGCAGGTAAACCTAATTTTCAGAGGAACCATCAAGAGAATGAGAGGGTCACAGGGGGGGGGGAGTGGTACCCCCATGCCTTCTGCATCAGGCCATCCAGCAATAAAATTCCATTCACAACAATAATGACATGAGTGGAGAATATTCCACACAAAGCCAGAGTTGTTAGTTAGCCAACCCTCCATAGCCTGTAGCCTTCATAAGCTAAGAAAAGCTATTGCTAGGCATTAGCCAGCATGACCTCGCAGGCTAAAACTTTAATCTGCCCACCAGTATTGCCTCACTTCTTTGTTATAAGTGAAAATTTAGACAAGGGGGAGGGATCACCAAAATATCAGCCATTAAAAATATTCTACCATTGGGTACACTTGAACTGTACAGAGAGCCTGTAAATGTCTCAACATCTATGAAGATGTGGAATAAAAAAAAAGTGTATTGATATTAACGTATAGACTGGCAACTACAAGGTAAATGGTAGCTTGTATGATTGCCATGAATGCCAAATACAAGTTATCTCGCTATATTTGATGAGCTTCGCTCATATCAGTAGTTTCTTAGTGTAAATATGAATAGATGGACTTATAGAAGAGAAAAACATGGTTAGCTTGAAAAAAAAAAAACCCCCAGAAAATTTGTATATACTTGTACAGAATATATAATCAAATTCATTTATCTCATTGTTGGCTTTCACAAAGAGCTTTCTCTTACATAGCTAACTACAGTAAAACTCATAGGAACGTTTTTACTCTCTTGTACAAAGTAAAAGAAGTTATAATCCTGAAAAACTTTGGTTTTCATATTCCAACGGAATTATCTGTGTAAATAATCTCTTAATCTATACAATTTCCTTTTGTATTTCTAATAGGTATGAAGGAATTTACAATTTTTCATTTCCACTATCCTTTACCCCTCCCCCATTTGTTGATTTTGATCAAAAAGAGAAATGCTCAACTATATAGTTCAGCAGTCTTAAATATGAAATTTCAACATTCTAAGACTAGTAATTTTTGAGTTATGCGATATACTTGCGTACATATGTCATGCTGAAACAGGTCAAAATAGGTTCAAGGAAAGTCAAAATGGCTTATTTCTTTGAAATCAGAAAACCAAAAATGTTGGTGATTACAGTCCAGACTTCCTTTGTACAAGGAAAAAATAAAAGAGCTTGAGCATATATCACAGAAATTCTATTTCAAGCAACACCAGGTTTACAGATCCATAAAATATTATAGATGTTCCTACACACACTTTGCACATTGCATCACGCAACTGAGATGGATTTTGTTTTTGGCACTCACTATATTATGATTTGGTGGAAATTTTATCTAATTTTGTCAAGTGACAAACCTCAATAGCTACTATTCCTAAAGAAAAAACAGCAGATTGCAAGCAGATGAGTCTTTTTGTTTGTGTATGTAATTTCTTACATATGCTTATTTGTTGTGATAGAGTGTGTGAATGATGTGCTAGCTTTAATGCTTTCTAATTGCTTTGTTATTAGATTGAGCAATATCCTGCTGGATGGAGCTAGTGAGGAGTACAGCGAGAGAGGGCAGGCGCTCTCCGTTGAGCAGTGCTACTGTGAGCCGCAATATACAGGCCTATCATGTGAGGACTGTGCTCCAGGATATTACCGATCCAATATCGGCCCCTACGGAGGCAACTGCGTACCCTGCCAATGCCATGGCCATGCTGCGACTTGCGACAAGCAGACCGGCATATGCATTGTAACTAGTATACCATAAATATTAGTCCTTATACAGATCTCAATTATTTTTTACATTTAATGATAATCTCTGATGTTTAAACAATAACTCGCTGATTGTTTAAACGTGTTAAATGAAAACTCACTAAAGGTATTATTTTTGGTTGCAATATATTTAAAATTATTCCATTTGAAAGTGACACACAATAGCAGCGGATTGAAATATGTCTGAGAGGTTATTTTATAATAAAAAAAGGTTGTATGAAAATTTGTTGTGTCTCCAATAGATATGGCTAAATTTTAGTTTTTTTTTATCTTGTTGAAATGTGACCTCAAGTCAATCCTCACTGAAGGGAAAATATATTTCCTCCACATGTTTCACGACCTCTATGATGCCTCTTCAGGATTCGACTTTACCACGGCAGTCAAGACTGAAATGGACATTGTACCATGTACCACTCTGCTGATAACATTGTTAATTATTGAACGGAGTAAAAATTGATTACGTAAAAAGTTTCGAGTTTTGAAAAATCAATTCCAGAAGGAGCAGCTACATTTACCTCTAATCGCCTTGCTATTCATTTAAATATTTGATAAATATACCATGTAAATTCTTTATATCCTTATTAGTAAGTTTTCTTGTTCACAAAATACTGTTTGTTTTTAATATTGTGGATGTTTTCTTTGTTTGTTTTTAATATTGTGGATATTTTCTTTTACCCACTCTCTAGATTATCCATATTATCAGCTGAGTGATGTGGTACATCACTATTTTAATTAGTCTTGACATAACTGCCGAGGTTGTAAGGTGGAATCTAATTATAATAAGCGTATTAATCCTGAAGAGGTGTCATTGAGGATGTGAAACTTGTAAAGGAAATAAATCAGTGGTGATATTTCACATGCTTTAGCAGATTTCCCACGGAAATCAGCTATTGAGGTAGTACTCATGGTGTAATTTTCGAAAAATTTTCATTGATCCTACTCAGATGATAAAAATGAGGTCCGTTCAAAACTGTCATAGTAACAATAACTTTTTATATTATGAAGCACTTGTTTGAAGACAAAATTCTAAATATTGTTCTCATTGAACTTTTATGTTATGAGAAAAGTGCAAATACGTGACACACATGGGAAATCAGCTTAGTTAATGCTGCCCCTGTGTGACCGATTTTTTTCATTCATTGACCTTCCGCCATTTTGTCTTCAATGTTCATTTTTTTCATTTTCGATCCCTCTACACCTCCCCTTCCCTTTAACACTTTCGCTGCGGATGCCCGAATAGAAAATCAATTTCAAAAAAACTTTTTTTTTTTTTTTTTTTGTTTTCTGTTTTAAAGTTGTTCAAACTAAGTAAAAAACCTATTTGTGGTAATTTTTATGCATTTTTAACAACGATAATCGTATTTTTTTTAACCTCGCAACGTATGCGAGGTCCGCACACGGCAGTGAATTAGGTAGGCAAACCCTCAAGACAGAACATTTTGTGTGTATTTCCCTACCTAGTGCACTGTCGTGTGCGGACATTGCATACGTTGCATAGGGAGGAAGAAATACGATTATTAGGTTACAAATGCATATAAAGTAAATATAATAATGGAATAGATCTATATCAAAATCGTATTGATCCAAAATGAACTTATATAGCTGAAAATACACCACCTGAACAGAAACTTTCGTTTAGTAATGGGAAATTTCTTTATTTCGTAATTGGTTATGAAATCATAAATCGGACCTGTCAATACCGCCCATATATTTATTATAATTAATAATTGCCTCGGGCTTCTCGACGGTCTTCCCCCTGCTCGTGACCGCCTTTATCTGGGCATCAAACTCCGATGAAATAATAATGACATCTCGTTTGTGGCGCCATTTGAAAACGGACACACCCTTAACAGTAAATTTCTCTTTTATCTCTCCTTTTTTGAGCTTAGCCCCCACTATATCAGCTGGGTTGCCCTTCCGAGTCTTTCTCAGAGTACCAGTAAGATAGGTACCCTGATCCAGAAGCTCGTGGGCCATCGGGACAGACGTATAAAAGTTGTCAGCGTAAATGGCATGGCCGTGGCCGAGATAGTCATCAACCAAATGTCTGACAACTTTATACAAGTGTCCTTTCCCTCCAACTTGTGGATCCCTTGGCCCAGAGTAGACTAACGTCTTCAGCACAAGACCGTCAGGTTGAGTCAACATATAAATCTTTATTCCATATTTGTGGCGCTTATTAGCGATATACTGACGAAAGAATAGCCTACCCCTCCAAAGCATCATGGACTCGTCCAAACTTAATTCTTTGAAAGGGGTAGTATATCTCTTTCATGCTCTCAACAAAAAAATTTAACAGAGGCCGAATTTTATACAGCGGATCATGCTCAACGTTCGGGTCTTGTGGTTCTGTGACGAAGTCCAGGATGCTCAGTATACGGAGAAACGTGTCTCGTGACATCATTGAAGGGAAAGCAGGGGTACTATAGGGGAATATGGACCTCCAATAATGAATGAGCCTCTCATGGAGAGACAAGTTGGCCCATAAAAAATAATAACCCCAAAAATTTTTGAAACTGCAAACGACTTGGCCAGACGGTGGTCAGAACACTACTGAATGCTTGTGAGTGCGGAGGTTCTCCCCACTACAACCTTCAGGTCTCTAGAACGAATGGAGGGCGGGGCGACGCTCCTCGCAACGTATGCGAGGCCCGCACCAGGGAGTGACTCAGGACCTCGCATATGCTGCGAGGCTCCGCAGTGAAGGTGTTAATTGATTTTATCAAATGAAGAGGTGTGTAACTAGGTGTTACAGCAATCTCAAATATGAAATTTCAACATTCTAAGGCGTCATTTCTGAGTTATGAGAAATACCATGGCGAAACTAGTAGACAAGAAGGGTCAAAACAGATTATACAAAACAAATTATTATATTTAAATTCAATTTAAGTTTGACTTTAGGAGAATGAGGTTGGAGAAGATTGGTATACTTATTCTTCACTAACGAGTTCAAAATATTTAAGGGTTGTCAGTGACTCACAAACAGACAGACGCAATGGCTAAACACTAAGAATCCTTGTCTGAGATATTTTTCAGAAACAAATATCAACTTATAAAAATAATATTTCAGTTCTTTTGACTTTGAAAGGCCATCTCTTGTTCTTAAAAAGTTACATTACTTCCTTTAGTCCGCACAAACAAATCTTCAAAATTGAAGGTGGGAAATAATGTAACAAAATTATAGAAATCAGTTATTAAAATTTTAGTAGTTTTCCATTCCATTATTAGTCATCAATCTTTTGGTGTTAAATGATTTGTCAAATTATGTTAAGGCCTATCGGTCTTAATTCTCTTAGTAAATATGGAGTTTTGTGTTTGTTCCTGCATGGGCAGTAGGAATTTATTTAGTACAAAATCACTAAATAAAATCTTTAGCCCCACTCTAAACATATTTATTAATTTAGTTAATTTTGATAATTTTTTAACATTTTTATTTAATTATAATAGACTTGTGTTAATATTGTTAACAGGATTGCCAACATAATACTACAGGTGATCATTGTGAGTATTGTGCAGAGGGCTACCATGGAGATGCTAGGAACGGGAGCCCATATGACTGCCTCATCTGTGCTTGTCCACTACCACAGACCAGTAACAAGTGAGTAACTTTTTTTTTTTTTTTTCCTTAGGTCCAGTTTTCTTATACCACGGCTTTTTGTGAACTGCGCGGTCCATCAAGCCACGCGAGGTGGTATGGACAGTTCCCCTCCTGCTGAACTGAGAATTCTATTTTAAGGGGTTTATGTGGATTGTTGTGGGTGTGAAAGTAGAACTCAAACTTAGGTTTCCCGACAACGGGCTGTGCCGGGTGGGTTCGTAAGGATAGGAGAAAACGAAAGAAGAAAGGAAAGGGATAGAGGAAGATTAGATGAGAAGATAAAAGAGTAAAGAGAGCCTTAAGCAACCAGAGAGCATAATCATAGGGCAATGGGTGTTTCAGAGCCTCAGGTGAGAACTAAGGCTAACCTATATTAAGTATATAGCCTAAACAAAACAAAACTATGACTAACGTAACCTACACTATCCTAAATGTCCTAAGACCCTAAACTATGCCTGAGCTTTGCTGAGAAAAGGGGTTGAAAATGATGAAGTGGGGCGCACTTTTTAATGGGGTTTACAGGGGGTCGACAACCTGAGTGACGTCGACAAGAGGCTCGTCAATGTCAGTGTCTTGCCAACGCACCGGCTGCCGGGGTGGAGGGAAGGAATTGTAGAGGGGATTTTCGAGGTATTGGAGGGAGTCCAGGAACTTAATGTGGCGACGGGAGATGGTTTGGGCAACGGAGTCTAGGTTGAGGGTGTCGTATAGTTCGGCGTTTGTCTTGCGTGCAAGGGAGGTGTGTCGGACTATTTTCTGAAGGAACCATTCTGGAAGGATTGGAGGTTGTTGTTGTTTTGTATAGGAAACAGAGGAGCGGGGAGCCATAGAGGAGGGTGGGCTGGATGACACCTTTTAGTATTAGGAGCTTCAGGCATAGACTAAGGACAGGGGATAGGAGGAGGTGGTTAAGGGACCTGAGGGAGGGGATACGTTTGGATAGTTGGGCTGAAAAGGTGAGGTGCCGGTCGAAGGTGATGCCAAGGTAGCAGATCGTCCCGGATATTTTGATGGTGGCATCATTGAGGCGGAAGGATTCGGGTAGGGGGGAGTGTTTGTAAAAGGAAAAGATGAGGGTGTCGGTCTTGGTTGGATTTACTTGGATGTTTGGGGTGAAGAGTTTATCGGTGATGTCTTGGGCTGTGGATTGGGCTAGGGACATAGCGCGGGTGGGGTTAAGGGAGTTGCTGATGATCGTAATGTTGTCAGCGTACGCAGCTATCTCAGTCCTGTGATACCGTCAACCTACAACATGAGCCGTGTATGCCGTGAAGAGGGATGGTGATAGGACTGAGCCCTGAGGGACTCCGATGTTGGAAGTGTAGGAGTTGGAAAGGGATTTGCCGACCCTTATCTGGAAGGATCAGCCGCCGAGGAAAGATTTCAGGATGTTGTATAGTTGTTCGGGGCAGCGGTGTTCAGATAGGATGGATAGGAGTTTGGCATGGTTGACGGAGTCAAAGGCCTGAGTACAGTTGATCGATATGATGGCAGTAGCGATATTCCTACGGAGGTTGTTAACTGCGAGGGATTGAAGACGGTATAGGGGGTGGAGGGTGGAATGACGAGGGCGGAAACCGGATTGTTCGTTAGGAAGGAAGGAGGCCTTCTCCGGAGATGTGTGAGAGGAGGCTAATGGGGTGGTAATGGTCAGGAGAAGTACCGGACTTGTGGGGTTTGAGGAGGGGAATGATGATGGCATGTTTCCATTGTGAGGGGAAATACCGAAGGCGGAGGCAGGAATTGAGGAGATGGGTGAGATAGGATAGAGACTTACTGGGAATTTGGCGCAGCAGCACTTTCTGCACCTTGTCCTGGCCAGGGTATTTGCCCCCTTTGGTTCGGCGCAAAATGTCAGTGAGCTGCCTCGGTGATGTAAACATAAAACTGTTTACATGGTCCAACGAGGAAGCCTCCTTGCCGTCACGGATTGAGTAACTACTATTGGCAAATATAGCTTTTATTTCTAGCCCATTATGTCACAGGGCTTCAGCACATTTATCTCTTTGTTGTGACATTCCCAAGGCTGGTGCAGGGCAAACAAAACCTCTGCCCAAAACGACACAAAAGGGATGAGTGATAAACAAAATGTGATTAAAACAATTCACAGTTTGTAAATAAAGAATATATAAATAATCAAATGAGATGCGTATTTTAATTAATGTTCCAGAATGGGAATACTTAATATTAATGAATACTATTTGTGATATTGCAAGATGTATTCCAGTACTGGGAATACCTACCAAGCTAATGGGATATGGAAAAATTACCCTGGAAAGAACTTTTTTGTGAAGTTAAAACCAACATTGGAGTCTGATATTGCTCTGAGGTCTAGGGAAATATGTGGTTTCTGCAGATATGAGAAAGAAGTGCACTAATTGTAAGAAAAATATTTGTAGCCTGCAAGTAGTAACTCAGATTGCTCATTAGAAGCAATGTTAAACTAATGGAATGTTATAGTATATATGTCATCCTTTGATAGGCTGTGTGATTTGATGTTGAATAAATGGAACCACCTAGGAGGAAGTAGGAAATGAGGTATGCCCAGTCAGAGATAGTTTAATAACCAGGTCAAAGTCTTGCTGAGACTGGGCACCTGTAATTAGTACAGCCTGGCAGGAATGATCAAAAACAATCGAAGCAAAGGACCAGGTCTCGTATGGACTGTAGCACTGTTTGAGCAAATGTTTAAAAAAATGTTTTTATCAAACTAAATAGGAAGCTAAAACCATCATTATTCAGGATGAAATAAAAGTTGTATTCACTATTATAGATGATTTTTGCCCAAGGTTGTTGGTATACTCGATGGGAAAGAAAAATAAAATCTCCATTTCTTTTATTTCAGTTTTGCAGTTAGCTGCGAGCTTTCACCGGATGGCCAGCAGATCAGTTGTAACTGTAAGAAAGGCTACACTGGATACAGGTGTCATTCATGTGCAGTTGGCTTTTATGGCACTCCTGAAGCTGAAGGAAGTAAGTATAACTTAATATAACGTAAGGAATCATTTTCAGAAAAATAAAATGCAGATTAAGACATTGCATGCTGACGTGTTGGAGGACTGTATGCACATATATTTGATATCTTAGTAATAAAAGTATTTATGGTGTTAGGCTTCACTATGCACAATATTTTTATATTTCCCGTCTACCATGTATGTATTTGATTTTTCAAAAATCATGAACCTTGTAATTCCTAGTGATGGATAGCACTCTGCATTCGGAACCATGTAAAAATAAAAATTTCTTTCCACCAAAAGTGGTCCAAAGCATAACAAAGGCTGCTATTTTATGTACATAATAAACATTAATACAAATACTCTTTTGATGTCTGGAGAATAAACTTTATATCCATAATAGTGTGTTCAGTAAAGTGCAACATATTAACTGAGCAGTTTTAATAAATAATCAAATGAGTTTGTCAAATTAAGGTAATTGATTCCATATAAAAAATATCAAAATTGCAGGGAATATTGTTACAAGCTAATATTAAGCATGTATTTCAACTTGTTTCCCTTATTATTCTAAAACAGATGGAGAATGCAAACCATGTGACTGTTCTGGGAATATAGACCCCAACGACTCAGGTTCGTGTGACACTGTGACAGGAGAATGCCTCAAGTGCCTCAACAATACGTTCGGGGAGGCGTGTGCTATATGTGCACCAGGATTCTTCGGCGATGCTGTCTACTCAAAGAACTGCCAATGTGAGTATAACATATATTTTCTGCCATTATCAGTTAGCCGAGGGAACTATGGTGGTAGGTCTCTAAACTCTTCCTTGTGGTTTATCCATTTTAGCAGATTTCCCATAAGTGCTTTCCAGCTATTGAAGTTGTACTCATGGCACAATTGTTGACCCTTATTTTTATTGGTAAGAAACCTATTGGGTATATTTGTCTATATACATATGGATTTTTATCAGGTGTTGGCCTGTTTGAAGGTGCACATGGTCATATTAGGTTCAATTGAATCATATAGTTAGTAAGACCAATTAAAACATGTAGATATTAATAATTAAGAGTCTCATTGCAAAAAAAAATAGCCCATTTATATTTATAAACTTTTTTTTATAGCCAAACATCAAATTTTTTGAGGTAAATTAAATTTCATTACAATATATACTTGTCTGTTACCGTTCTAGCAGTCACAATTTTTGTATGCTCATTACCAATCTTGATATATAAGTGTTTCATATACACCTAATCTCAAGTTCATTAAAGGCTGAAGTTAGACTGGGCTGAGTGGGGAGGGGGTTATAAGGAGAAATTCGAAATATCTCCATTGTTATAAGTCGGATTTATTTCATAACCACACCAAGTTGACCAGAAATATGTCTCGTGATTCAGATGTTTTCTTTGATACATTGACACTTTGATTTTTTTTTAAAAAGTAATTTCAGAAACTCAACTCATTAACTATTTAATTGAACTTCATTAAACCCTACTATAGTCCAGCTCCAAGAGCCGTCAGGTCAACATTGAAGACCTTCGGGCACTGATGATGGTGCACAGCATCGAAAGCGCTTTGCCGTTTTAATAAATTACCATAGTGGAAGCGTAGCCAATTCTTTCATCCTACCTACATTAGAAGTCACTTCCGCCTGCCAGAATACCAACTCAAAATCTCTCTTAATGTCTTTTTAAGATCAATAGTTATATAATTTTTTGTTTGATTCAGTTTTATTGGATCAATCTTTATTCCTGAAATTGTCTTTTATTTTTTTAAAACTATTTTTAATATGAAAATAAAATTGCAGCTTGCGTGTGTCACAAGTGTGGAACGGAAAGGTGTGACCACGAGAGCGGGAAGTGTGAATGCAGAGCCAATGTGACTGGTGAAGCCTGTGACTCGTGCATCCCCGATCATTACGGTCTCCAAAGTTGCGAGGTAAGCACAGTCTCCTGATACTCTTCTGATCAGTGACCACAGTGACTTGGCACTGATAACAACTATAGAGTCCTTGTGTTTCTCTTAGCCACAGAGATATTATTACGGGGAGTAACACCGATGTCTGGCCAGAATGGTTGTGAGGAAACTAGCTGCTTCTAAGCCCTCCAAGGTCCTTATTTGCTTTACATGTCTCACGAGGAAGGAAGTTTTGTAATGTCTATTTATAGACCTCTCCTTTTGGTCTAAATTGACTATGGGGGAGAGGAAATTTAGAGAAGGGCCAAAAATAAAATATGTTTTATTTCTCTCTATATATAAGAGATACAAAATATTTTTAAAATCTTTGTTTATCTTAAAAACATCTATAATTCATGTCCTATGTCATTTTTCGATCCAAAGTATTGGAACAGAGATATCGTATATCACTTTCAAATGAAATAATTTTAACACTTTAACGACCAGAGTCTACCCCTGGCTTCGCCCTCCCTCATGTGCGGGTTGAGAGGGACCAGAGTGGGCGCATACATAAGCTCCCCGCTATTACTACCACCCTCCCAGCAGTTGTCCACTCCCGCTACACAATCGGTTTTCCTTTTCCCCAAGCCTTATCTAGGGGGCCAGACATCTTCTAGATAATTAATTTTCTCGTGATAACCGACTGCCTTGGAGCCCTATAAACATTTTAATTAACTTGGGTTATACTTTTTCTCTCTCTCAAAATATTGAAGTATTTTATGAAATCAAGAAAATATTGAAGTCTCTTGAAAATATAATCTTTCTTGATGACGCCATATCAAACATATTTGCATGATAGATTTTTTAATTTACTTGTGTCTCACACTTGATGAAAACTGTATTTGATATTTAAGCTAGAAATACAATTTTCCATGATATATCCGCTGATAATGTGAGATGACTTGGTGTAGAGGTTTAATGAAGGCTGGACTGATAGATATTTGAAGACATTTTTTGTAACTCACGTCATGAGTGTAACCTCAATGCTGATTTCCCTTAAGGCAGCTTAGCAGTGGATTGCACTGAGTATTTTAGCAAATTTCTCTGCTGGGACAGCTATTGAAGTTGTACTCTTGATGGGATTTTTGAACAATTGGAAGAAATTGTTCATCAGTATTTCCCTGGAGGTGACGAAAATTGGGTCCTACTTTTTGTTTGAACATTACCAAGCTCAAAATTGTTGTGTAGAACTAAATATCAAGTTTGTTTATGGCTGGTTTAGGGAGAGGGAGGGGGTGTTTAATGAGGCCAATATCCAAAATATCTCTGTTATTATTTGATGGTCTGAAAAATTGTCTATTATCAATCTTTGTAACAAATTTAATGTTCTATAAATGCTGTTCTATACATTTTTTCTCTTTCTCTAATACTAATATAACAGATTTGCATTTTTTAGTATTTATTAAACTTCTCACTTCTACTCGTCTCACATTAAAGATTAGCTAATGTATCAATAAACCTTTTATTGGAAGCTTAAATATCAAATATTATTTTCATTGTACCTTTTCTATGTTACATATATTCATCAAATATTTTTGACGTGACATCACCGTTTAAGGTTTTATATTATAAACTTCCTGATTTTTTTTCTAATGAGTATCATACTCAATATTTAATTGTGCCATGCATAAATATAGATTGTACTTGCTAAGGTAAAATGGACCTTGAGGAGAGAAGGAAAATAGACAATCCCTAATATCTTAGTTATTATTGATCAGATTGGAAAATCTATATAATCATTTTTGTTAGAAATTTAATTTTCAATAAATATTATTCTATTTATTTTTGATAACAAACATCAAATGAGATATTTGTAACTTTTATTATTTAATCCCTAAGGATTAAATAATAATAATAGCTCCATCCTTCCCTACTATTCATCCGATTTAGTAGTTCAGTCACTAAACACTTTAATTTCTATATTTGTAGATTTGTTTTTACAACAGAAATCATCAGCATGCCATGTACTAGCTCATGAGTTTATGTATTCCCTGTGTGATGGGCTTTTAAAATGATGGTGAAGTCCAGGTCCTATAAGGAATGTAGTGCTTAGATGTAAGAATTCTTCTTAATTGTTCCATTACTTTTTAAAGATTTTTTATTTGAATCATATTTATTTAATTTGAAAGAGACTTATCTTGCCGTGTGTTGTCAGGGGTGTAAACCATGCGAGTGTGGTAGTGCATCAGAGAGCACGCAGTGCGATATAGAGACGGGTAACTGCAAGTGCAAGCCTGGAGTGACGGGGAGGGCCTGCGACAGGTGCGATCATGGATACTGGAACTACACACCTGATGGATGCACACGTATGTATTAATAGCTTTAAAATTAATATTAATCAGAGACTCTAGCAAAACATGAGTCATGTTTTTGATTCTTACATGGGCAATAGGAGTTTATTTAGTGAGAAACTCATTAAATTTTGTCACATCCTGGCTAGAAAAGGGTGCTGACTTAAATAACCCTTCCCAATTTGCCATAGTAGCATAAAGTGGGCATTAATAAATAGCATAGCAAAAATAATAATTTACCACATTCTCACTTTGGATATCTGTCATTGCTCTAAACAACTACAATTGAAAAATCTGATGTGGCCACATGACATCCTTGTACTCCTATTAAATTAAATAAACAAAATATTTTACTGCCCTTCATTTAAAGTTATTTAATTTGAATGTTAGGGGCTCAGGTTAGGAATGTGAGTTAAAGCAATTTATTTAGCGACAAGCTCATTAAATAAAATCCTTAGACCCTTTAGATAGCAAAAAGTGGATGCTAATAAATAATACAATAATTAATTTGAAAGTTATATACAATATCTCAGTTCCAATATTCCGGATCAAAAATGACATGAAACATTATCTATAGACCTTTTCATTACAAACAATAAGGTTTTTTTATGCGAATGCTTTGTATCTCTAACAGGCAAGCAAAGATTTGCAAATTCTTATTTTTTCTCCTCTATTAAACTCCCTTTCCCGATTTCAATATAGCGAGGTGTACAACTGCATGTGAATTTATATTTATAAAGTTCTTTTATTTATTTATTTTTCTGCAATTGCTCGAATTCGTTCATTAATTTTTGGTAACATATAAATAATACATTTTTATTTTAGTAAAATATTTTTCATGCATGTTTTGTGGCTTCATGTGCCACCCTATCAAGGCCCTAAATTTTAGGAAACGTGAAACCCTAGTCAACCTTAGGACTACAGCATCATTCCATTAGATTTATTGCATTAGCCCTAAGCCCAATGATCACTTGACATATGTGAAAATTAAAGCTCTTGAAGAGGTGATTCAAGTAGCCATGAAGCATGTCTGTTAATGTTAATAAAGGACAAATATAAAAGAAAGAAGGGGCTCAAGTTAACCATGTGAGTTAAAGCGTTTGCCTTAATTTCACATGGTAAACCTAGAGGGCAATAGGAATTTATTTAGAGATGAACTTATTAAATAAAATCCTTAGTCCCACCCTGGCTAGAAATGAGACCTGTAGATAACCCATCCCAATTAGCCATAGTAGCAAAAAGTGGACATTAATAAATATTAATAGAAAGAACAGTACAGTAGATTTATGTTTTTAGTGAAGATGAGGGAAAGAGACAGTGCTATTTGACAACTTGCTGGTTCGTTTCTGTTGCAGAATGTTCGTGCAATACTAACTACTCTATCGGCGTTGGATGCAACCCGAGCACAGGTAAGTGCGAATGCCTGCCAGGTGTGATCGGGGAGAAGTGTGACCACTGCCCTCATCGCTGGGTCCTCAAGCAAGGCGAGGGCTGTCTAGAATGCACCAAATGCATTGATGATCTACTAGACACTATGGACGACTTGCACAACAAATTTGGCCCTTTTGCTGCCAACTTTTCGGTATTACTAACACTCTTACTTCTATTTAATATACATAAAACTAAATTTTTCAAGGGTTATTTCATTCTGTTATACACTTTATTATTTGATTTATAATTTTATTTGAACAACGTATTGGACTAGTTTTTTATCAGTCTTTAATTGGTGATAATATAAAGATTGAATTAATTTATGCACAAAGTAATCCTGTCATTTTCATTACTCAACTTCTAGGTTGATGCTATTCACTTGTTACACCAACAAAGGAAAAAGTAGTGATTAAAGAGATGTTAATAAACTTATGTTATGAGTTAATGTTACTTGTCAACAAAATAAAAATGGTTTCCCTTTTAGAGTAAAGATTGGATTTACAGACTTACTAAATAAACCTTTAATTTCCAAAACGCTATGAGATACATTCTTCCAGTATAGTCATTATACAGTTTTACATGGAATGTCTATCGGAAGAATATAGATGAATTTATGCACATTCAAGGGATAAATAAATATCATTTTTTTAAAAATATAAATATGATTGAGTCACCTTAGCATCAGTAGAAAAATAAAATGAAAGTCTGTTTGGAATTCTGTTGTCAAACCAGAGATACTTTAATTAGCGACCTGAAGCTGGAAGTATTCAGGCTATGCTGGCAATCATAAAAATAAACATGGCTTCCCTTGAAATATAATTATTAGATGTAAACTAACTAACTAACCCCCTCAATTCCATCGTATATCTATAACATACTTTCTTTAAAGATTCGTTAGTTATACACTAATGAATGAAATGGCAAATCAACAGATTTATATTTAAAATGGCTGTGAAATAAATAACCGTATAGACCCATCGGGGCTTTTAAAACCATAAATTTAAAAAGCATTTCCAGATTGCTTAATACTCCTAAACAGAATTGGTTCTTTACATCCCCCCCCCCTGATTTTATCGTTTAATGAAGATATTGATGAAAATAAGTAAATAGGTTTTGGTTTCCAAGTGGATCACACTCTTGCCTATGGCAGTAAAATAAAAATAGCCCTAATTGTCAATTTTCATATCCTTGATTCTGATACAAAAAATGTATTTATCTTTGGTCTATTCCTCTAGCTTTATTGCTATATAGATCTGATGGGTAATAACTGTAGCTACAAACGTCTTGCTGACATTTGGTCAAACAAGCCTCAAGCTAACAGTACTCCTTAAACTGAAAAGTTCTGGCGTTCATTCTGGTATCTAAGTCTATCATGTCTGGCAAAGTAATCCTTCTAGGTATATCCAGGCACTTATTCATGTCCTTTATAGTTCCATCTTCATTGTTATCCATAGTCTTCCATTGTTGTGGTGTGGCTGAAATGAAACGTATTTTTATCCATTTATTGTCAACATAAAATAATAGGATACATCAAATATTTTTTGTTTCGGTAAAAAAAGAAATAAAAAAAAATACCAAATTTAAAACAATCACAGCCCCAGTATATTGAGAGACAATTAGAAAAAACATACATTAACACGAAGACAAGAAAAAAAAGTATAATACAATAACAAAAGAAAAGAAACTATGGAGAAAATGAACCATAAAGGAAATTAGTTCTAAGTACTTACAAGCTAGATACATCAAGAAAAAAGAATTAACAAAAAACAGAAAAAAAAGAAAAAAAAATCACAATTACACATAACTAACTGAATCTAAACTTAGTGTCCAATAGACACCTGCATAGCTGTCACTTCCCTTCTTCAGCCTCACTGCAGACAACTTGGACCAGATTCCATTTCATGTTAAGACCACTAGTAGCACATCTGCAGACATGCATGTACCTTCGAGCTGCCTCCAGAATCCACTCCCTATGAGAGTATCATCTATTCCACGATGCCACCTCCTGCCTGTCAACCCTTGCTGATATAATAGTGACATCCATTACCCACCATTACTGCAAACTACTGCCACTAGGTCAGGTTTTCATCCTCGGAAAAGGCAGTCTCCTTCAAGACCCTAGTCAAGCTCTAACAGGATACGAGTTCAGTAGGTTGACAACAGCGTGGTGATGTAAAGTTACTGCCTCCCTGACAACAGTTGCAAGAATGGTGAGCTTACTCCAGGACCCCACATCCAGCTGGACAAGTGGCTCCTTCCTTAGATCTCCTTCTTCTTGACAAACTCACTTTGGTAGGGAGTGCCAGGTATGATGTCCAGCCCCGACCAGTGATGGAGTGAGCCGCTCTGCCAGCCAGCCAAGCCATCGATGCAAGCACATGCCCTGCACCCTTAAGATCCAAGCCGTCAGTGTGCGAGAGAAGGCCGTCTAACTCGACCCCGGGTGGGGGGGGGATATTCCGGAATGCAGCCGGCGATAATTTAGGTTCCAAACAAGTCGCACACCCTATCATCGGGGATCTGCAGATGGTGCCTTGGCAAAAGCCGGTACCGGCAACACTCCTTGTGTCCTCCAACTCAGCATTGACTCTATACAGGTTTCTTTGGACCCTTACCCGAGACATCTAAGAATAATTAAAAGAAATGTCAATTAGCCACTCTTTAAAAAATAACACACAGAGCTTCGCCTAAGACCATGGAAAGATAACCAGCCTCGCCCTATACGCTCTACATTATCCAATGAGACACTAATTATTCCTAGAAGAGAGCTAGGCTAGAAGGCCAAGCAAAGGATGCAGCTGCAGACAATTACGATAATATCTATGTGACTAGCCTACTCATCCCTCCTCTCTACTTCACCTAATATTTTTATTACTTTAACAATTAACCCTTTGACAGCTTCAGACGAGATATCTCATCGGAGGGAGACGACACACAGAAGATCTCTTCTCGACTGTGGTACATCCATGCGGATCCTCGGAGAGAATAAATATTTCTAGTGGACGCTAGCCTGCAGGGGTGTCTCTATTGGGGAAATATTTGTTCTGATCCCGTAACCGTGGAATCTTTGGGTTTTCCAAGGAATAATTAAAATATATCTTCAAATTAAAAAAAAAAGGTAAATTAAAAATATTACTTCAAATAAAAAAAATTATATATAATTCATGATTAAACAACCAAATTTCATACACTGACAGCTGAACCCATGACTCGATACTGAGGCTAAATTGGTGCACCTAAATTGATTTTTTACACAGCAGACTTTAGTCTTTCTGCTGTAGACTGGAGAGCGATGTTCACTCTACCCAAGCCGGGAACAGACTGAAGAGCATGGCAGAACGAAGACCTTGGCAGTGTGCAGTCACGCTGGTCTCCAACAGGCAAGTCAAGTCATGTTTGATGACAGACCTGAAGCATGGCAGAAAGAAAGGAAATGAAATGTGTTTAATGTAATAGGATACATCATATGCACTGAGGTTATACTCTAATGTGATTTTTTAAAGAAATCCTCAAATGTCCATCAATCCTACCTAGGAGATGTCGAAAATGAGTTCCGTTTAGAATAAGGAATTTTGAAAATTCATAATATCTGTGTTATTATACGGTGATCTAAAAATTGTAAAGACCATCTTATTGCTAATGTAATTTCCTTTCAATGTTGTTGTCATTCAGAGCTAAAGATCATATTCATTAATGGCTGAACTGAGACCAGGAATAGGAAGGGGGTTTAGAGGGAAGGGAAATTCAAAAATTCAGAATATCTCTGATTTTATTAGTCAGATTGAAAAATGCTATAGAATCAATCCTGTTAAACTATTTATGGTATACAATTGTCATTCTCTACATTTATTTTTGAACTCAAATATTGAAAGGGTTGTTCGTACTGCTTTGTTTTCAGCCTTAAGCAAACCCCAATTCGACTCATTCAAGTTTTATTTAGGAGCAGAATATATCGGGAAATGAGGTTAGTACATCATATCTGCAAGTGGGAAATGTGCTTAGTTTTTGCAGCCCCTGTATGAAGGACATTTTTGGTTTAATTATTTCATTTTCAGCTTTCAAAGGTCCAGAATTGGTGAAATACATGTCATGAATATTCGAAGTAATAAACTCACACAAGACCCTCAACTTTCATTATCAATTATTTTTAAAAATTTCATATTAATATCTTTAATAATTAAACTCACTTATATTTTTATGTTTTGTTTCAGAGTTTCAACGAAAGTTTCTTCATCCGACAGAGGCTTATTTTCATCAACCAGACAGTGAACACTTTGAGGCCTAATGTCTCTGACCTAGACAGTATTGAAGTTAATTTTATTCCTATTAAAGACAATGTTGGATCTGTTATTGATGATGTCGAAAAGCTGACGAGAAAAGTGTGTATCTCCTTTTCACTCTTAAAAACTAGAATATAACAAAATTACTTTGTGCCCCTTGGTTCTTTTGTTCCTTTTATTATATTGAGGATATCTCAAGTTTTGTGTCACTAAAAATCTTCAGTTACTTGTCTTTCCCTTAGTAAAGACCCAATGTAAATCGGGCCTCGGTAAAAATTATTTGAAATATTATTTTAAAATACAGTATTTCAAATACCAAGCACTTTGTTTTTTAAAATGCGTTGTATTTCCATTACCAAGTATTTCAAATAAATTACAAAAAAATTATTTTGAATGAAAAAAATATTTTGAATTTGAAATCCAATGAAAAACGAAATACAAACACAAAATAATTTTGTCTATGCAGTTGAGCTTTACAACTAATTCCTTAACAAATGATGTACTTTTCCCTCTAGGAAAGTAATTTATTGACGTCCAGGTAATATCTACAAAAGTCCATCAATCCACCTTTGCAGATAACCAAAATACTGTCCTTTCAAATTTGTAAATAAGTGTTTGTACTTGCGTGTGTATAGTCAAGCAAAAATCGCAGCCATTTGAGCTTTAATGGTGTGTGCATTCATGCACCCACCCACAAACACTAGTGGACATTTTAAGACAATTGCCACAAATTGTGCTGTGAGTACATCAGCATTTGATTGATTTTGATTTGAGAGTAGTTTTCTCAAATAAAAAATAATTAAATTGTAGACTTATGGTAGGCAAGAAATGAATCAATCAAATCTAGTACTCATCCATTAAGAAAACTATTTCTAGCGGTGGATGCAATTTGTATTATTTATTTCAGATATACAAAATAAAATACATTTTTTTGTGTTTGATATTTTTCAAAAGTGAAATACAAATACATTGTCTGCATTTTCTACTTTAAAAAGAAAATACAATTTCAAACATTGTATTTTATATTTTAGATCTTTAAATACAAAAAAATGTATATTGTTTTGTTTTATGAAATAATTAATTTGAAATGAAGCTGAGGGGTAAAACTAATCATGAAAAATATATAAGTTTGTAGAATTCTTTATATTTGATTTTACTTTGTCATCTAGGTGGAATATATAGTAGGGAAAACAAATGAAACTATGGATGAATCGCTGCAGAAGAAGGCTAAGGAAACGGATGAGCTGGTCAAGTCTGCAATAGAGCAAGCCAAGAGATCTGTGCAGGAAGTGGTGGCCATTGCAGACAGCTTTACAACTGCTGGAGGTTAGAAATAATCAACTACAAACACATTTCTTAATTCTTTATCTAATTACTCCTAGTTTTCCAAAACACCTCCCCTCCGTGTAATAAAAGATTTATCAAAAAGAATCATCCAATTTGGCAAATCTATATTTTTGAAACTAATAAACAAATACAATTAATTTGGGTTTTTTGATGAAAGTGAAATTCAAGAATTTGTTTTCAAACTCTTGTGTTAAATATGCCCCCCTTTAGATAGATGACTAACGGATTTCTGTGGACTAGGGAATACAATTCACTTTTGCATCAGGCTCTCGGAAGCAGTCTCCTGATTTACCTTTAGACAAACAACCTGTGACAAAAACAACAATCAAAATTGTTGATGCCATTGTCTTATGCTCCATGCTTTTATGTTGTGATCAACATCATACCTAGTACGAAAGTCACACTGAACAGTTATTACTGACTAGCGCTTCGCAAAATGTAGAACACAAAAAGCTTTCAGTTGTCCAGACGCCATTTTTACTAGAACTGAAGTTCACTCAAGCCTACTCCTGCTGCCTAGCGTGGCCCCTGTAAAACTCGAGGGTTTCCTCTCTCCAACAGTATGTTGTTCACACACCTATCCCAAATAACAGAATAATTATGATTTTTTAAAACTGGATCATTCTTTTTGATACACCTGATTTTTATTATATTTCAGCTATTTTTACTTCCTTGAACGAAGTAAAGGGCGTATTTTAGTGTTGAAAACTTTTGGTTTTCAGGCTTCAATGGAGTTATCCATTTTAACCTTCCCTGAATACATTTTGACTAGTTTAAAGGTACGTATGTGTGAGCATACCTTGCATAACGCAAAAACCAACTAGCTGTAAAATATACTCCTAGACTCTTATGGCCCTTGTTATTATTACAATCAAAGTCTTCAAGGGGCTCTTCATAAAACGGTCAGACAGGCAGGCTTTTTAGGACCAGGGTTCGAGAGCATGTGAAGAGTTTCATGCAGAAAACTCAGCAATAGCAGAACATTTTTGTAAAACTAAATCAAATTTGATGAAGTCAAGGTGCTGGCAAAAATTGATCGATACCAGGAAAGAATCGTAAAAGAAGTAATAGAGATTCTGAAATGCCCAAACAACATCAAAAGAGAATGTGGCTATAGATTGAGCAAACTTCTGAAGCCACCTAGAAATAAGCATATAACAAACAAGACAAAATACCAAAGGAATATACGCCAGAAAAAGTACTCCAAGATAGGAAGAGGAGGATACCTCACAGCACCGGACGAGACAGTTGCACACACTTAATTAGGAACACAACTCTTTAGTCTCAGAGAAAGCCCTGAGGAAGCTAGAAGTCTTGCCCAAAAACAAAGACAAGCTCAACACCCTGAGACCTTGATTATAAATAATAGACTTAGAATGTGGAAATTCATATTCAGAACTGTTTAACATCTGGTTGTGAATCTAACCTCTTTGTCGAAATTGACTAAGCGTAAAGGGTTAGAGGGGGCGGAATTAAAAAATTGTAAATTTCTTTATACCTATTAGAGTACAAAACATTGTTAGAACCATTTAGGTTTTTCATGAAAAGTTCTACAAATGATGTTCTAAGTCATTTTTTGACATGATGAATTGGAACCGAGATTTTGCTTATTACTTTCAAATGAAATAATTTGAAATGAAGTCCATCAAACATTTAGTCTGTTCAATTTAATAGGCATACAACGGAGTCGTGGGCACCAGCTCATATCGGATTTTTAAGACGTGCCACAGATATCAATGTATTTCAGAGATATACATCTCCAAAAGTATTATCTCATGGGCTCTAATGGATTAGAACTATTGAATTTAATGGGTCACATAAGTGAGTTACCTTGTACCTTTTATTCGGAAGTACTGAATTTGGGGTTACATTGGGGAATTAGTTTGCATTTTTGGCTTTCTGTCTCCCTTAATATTTTATCAAAGAATGTGTCATGCGCTAATTGTAATATAGCCCATACAAATCTGATGTAGACACCACATGATCTTCTTGACCTCTTATTAAATTAAACTAATTGTTTTGATGCACTTCATTTAAAAGGATCTCATTTGATAGTGAAATATGAATCTCCATTCAAATACATTGGATTAAAAAGTGTCATAGAACATAATTTATATATCTTATCATGACAAACAAAAATGGCTATATATCAATTCTTTGAATTTGTAATAGGTATGAAGGAATTTGCAATTTTTTATTCCCACCCCCTCTTAACTCCCCCTCCCCTTAATCGGATTTGATCAAAAGGGGAGTCTCACTTCTAGATGGTACAACTATCCTATGTTGATATTTCAACATTCTAAGGCTAGCCGTTTTTGATTTATGTGAAATTCATACATACACAATGCCGAAACTAGTCAAAATGGCTTCAAGAAAGGTCAAAATAGATGGCTCCATTGAAACCTGAAAACCTAATATTTTCCTAATTGCTATTCTTTCTTTACTTTGCCAAGCACCTTTAGATGAGGAAGCCTATGCTATGTCCCACCTGCTGACACTACCTTTTATGATTTCTCCTGAGTAATATGGCCAAAGCCTTCATAATTTTATTGCTTAAATATATTTTGATTTATATTTTTTCAGGTGTTAACTATGGATATGTTGTTCCTCAATCCGATGATTATGTGGAAGAAGCTAAAAAGATCTTGGATGAGCTGAAGTCTCGGAAATTGACGTATACAGAAGAGGGGATAAGGGAGAATGAACTGGCTCGGGCTGAGGGCCTTCTTGAATCAATGAAAACACTGATAAAGCCAGTCGATGAGTTAGCTAGTGATGTTGTTGCTCTAGGTGATAGGATCAGTTTGTTAGATTCAAAACTCGACGATCTTAAGAAATACTCTGATCAGACGACAGATAAAGCCAAGGAAATTAAGCAGCTAACAGCTGAATCCAAGTAAGTGAGCCAAATATAATTGCATATGTATGGCAGGTCGTTAACTAAGTCATTTAGACTGTTTATTTTGCTTTTTGAGTGTTCTCTCCTGATGAAAAGATGTGAGTGTATAATATTAGGCGTAGAATAGTTTGTGAAGAACATGTTAAAAAATTCCCCCAGTTTCAAGACACTAGGCTGAAGGAAACAGAAAGTTGTTGAGTCATTTGCTATCAATTTAGCATCTTACTCCTAGGTTTTAAAATGTGCTGAAAATATTGTAATACCTTGCTTGATGTTAATGATCTTTTTTTCTTTCTTCTTAGGGACCATGGTGTTCCAGAAAAGATGAAGACCATTTTAAGTTTGGAAGGATCCTGCAATCAGACTTTGGAAGAATCATCTAAAATCTTAGATAACACAACAAAATTGCTGAATTATGTCAAAAATGAGCTCAGTCGAGAATTAATCAGTAAGTTATGGTTTGTTTTAAAATATTTACATATGAAGAATAAAATGTAATGCAATAACATGCAATTAAGCTTTCTTTTTGAATGGCTCATGGAACATTGTTATTGGACAATTTAGACCCACAACAGCACAAAACTAAGTCAAGTTTTGTTATAGATAACAAGACAGAAGGAGAAGAGCTATTTGACAAAGCTTCCGAGGACATTCAAGTACTCAGAGTTAACCAGAAAGAGCTTCAAGAAATTGTTACAAATGCTGCTGCTAAAGCTGATGACTTAGAAAAACAGGTAATGTTTCATTCATCTAAAAAAGCATTATTTGGTATTAGTCTTGATATTAATTTCTCCAATAAAAGTTATAATTCGCTATAACTATGTGTATTTAATGTACTCACACTGAGCAAGTCCTTTTTTAAAACTGTTATAAGCAACACTAAATAAGAGTGAGAGGGACTTCGGGAACTCTGTGTATTCAAGTTGAAGGTCTTAATACATATGCAAGCCTCAATTTGCAAATCTTGAATAACCTGTCCCGATTAGCCATAGCAGCATAAAGCTGTCATAAATAAAACCACACACAATTTTACCATGGATAATAATGTTATCAACTTCACAAATTTAATTTATAAATGTTAAGAATAGTTAATTATTAATAAGATGTATGGAATATTTCACAAAATTTATAGAAGCATGTTGCAAGAGAATATTTGTTTACCTAGACCTTCAAGGAAATCCTTTGTTTCCTTGGGTATAGTCCTAGTTCCAAACCACCGGGTTTTCACTAAATATTTCTTGATACCAAATGGCTCTTGAAACCTATCTTGGTAGTTAATATTCTCTTCACTTTGAGTATATAAGGCCTTCTTCTCTTGATCATCAGATTTTGCTTGGCATACATTATTAGCTTCATACCTAACTATTAGACCAAGCTCTATGCTTTTATACTTCCTTGTACAAATTAAGGTGATCATATATATATATATTTATTTCTGCCTTGAAGGAAGGGAGTTTATTTCCAACATGTTCCGCACATCCTTTTGTATATAACATGTGTTTGCTATTAACAATTTTTTTTGAAATATAAAATTCAATGAGAACTTTTTTAATAAAATCAAACTACCAAGAACAGAAAAAAAATAAGATAAGTAAAAAAAAAATAATTAAGTCAAACAGTTTTATTGAAAAAAAAAAAAATACAGATGAAAATTATGAAGAAAATATACTAAAAGCTAAAAAATAATCCTGGGTGCTAGGTACCAGTCCTCACATGCCTCTCCTCATCAATCGAAGGCACTGATCAGCCAAATAAATAAAATCTTGGGGTGTGTGAAATTTCTAACAACAGTCAACCATTCATATGATTATAAATGCTGTTTACGTATTTATTCAGTTTTTGCTACGCCCATCATAACAATGATTTTTTAAAATTTAACTTATTTTCAAGTTTTTAGTTTTTTTTTCCCCTCATTCTATTTATGCCTCATTATTACAAGGTTTATTTCCTGAAAATTTGTTGCAATCTAACTTTAAAAAAAAATTAACATTTAAAAAGAAAGTATGTAATCCGCTATGCACTGTGTTCTATTTGTAAAGCCCTTTTATTTGATTCCCATAACCATATTGAAACAAATATGAAATCTGGCATGTTGTGCTGGTAGCCTTACATTTGAAATTTGTCATAGTGTACAGTATTCAAGCTAGTCAAGCCGTTTCATTTGAAACCCATATTGAGGGAGTCGTAAAGAAAAAATATGTAATCCACCATTTTCTTTACAGTCATATTGAATTTGCATTTTTTTTCATAGTTTGCTCTATTCGACTAGTCAAGCCCTTTCATTTCATAGCCATATTGAAGGAGTTGTGAAGAAAAAAGTATGAGTTACTGTGCATGAGTATGAGCATTTTGTAGCGGTGGCCATCTTATATTTACAAAGATACTGTATACATTAAATTATATTTTCATCAGTACTGAATGCGTGAACTGCATATCAGATCAATCGGCCAACTGGAAAGGGGTAATTTAAACTATAAAATTTGACCCAAATAAACAAACGGCAAGCTTAATAAAACCGTTTAGAAAAGACTGATTACACAAGTTTAATATTAGGAGAGAAATAGATAATAGAATGAGGGATGATATCATCAGGTAGGTATTGTATGAAGTAGGAAATCTGCTTTGTTGCACAGCACTCGCATGACTGAATTTTTTTTTTTTTCAGCTTTTAGTAAAATCACAAAGTATATACCAAATGTTGTTTACATGGCCGCATTACTGCAAATTTAAATTAGAAAAGAAAATTATATATGTTGTGTATTTTTATATAGTTTTTTTTACTATGTATCTCGAATGTATTTCAATATTATGTATCTTATTAATTTTTATTTAATCCTTATGAGCACTATAAATGGTGTTCTATTTTATTCTATTGTTTACCTTAAGCCTGTGCTTTTGTAGAAACATGGGTGTAAGGTGATATGTGGTAGCCATTGTCATCTATAAATCATTCCAGTGAAGCATTTCCACTTACTTTGTCTTTGTAAAGTGACAAAGATGCTATCTATTTAGAGTTGCATTTGGTTATTATGCTTGGTTGGTGGATTGGAGTTGTGTCATAAGAGCTATTATTTGACCATTTCTGTTTTATATTTCAGGGCGAGGAGCTGAGTAGACTGCAGAGTGAGTACCAGCACGATTCGAACGCTGTCCAAGCCCACAAAAACATTGTTCACACTCTAAGGGACGCATTGATAACAGCTGATGAAGCAAAGCGCATTGCAGAAAATGCATCATCAACTGTAAGTTTTAATCACTTGTGATGGTTTTTAGCAAATTTATATTTAGGAAAATCAGCTATTTAGGTTTCAATCATTTTATATAAATATATTCTAAGGTAATTTTTAATTAGCCCCATGTTTGACACCAATATAATAATTAAACATTTTTTTAAATAAATTAAGGACAATATTAAAGGTGCAACAAGCATATAATTAATTTATATTTTAATATAACAAATATTTAAATTTAAACACACATATAAAAAGGTTATAATTTACTTCACAACCTTACAGTTGTCATGGCTTCTATATTAGTAGATATAAGAGTAGAGAGAGAGTGAGTGAGTTTTATCATTTAAACTAAACATTCGACCAGGATCGTTTCATGATAGCCTGGCGATTCATTTGAAGACCCTGTTGAGTTTGGCTCATCTCTTAGAAATGTTTTCTTTGTCTTCACTTGGTCTAAAATTTGTATTGCTTTTCAACTTTTTAAAAAGAATTCCTTATATTGATACTTAAACATCTTATTAGTACGAGGAAACACTGTATTTGCCACGAGACAAGGTGTGCTCTGGCCTTGCAAAGTGACTCTGTCCAGAGCTCTCCAATGACTCTCGCACAAGATCCACAGGCTACAAGATCCATGATTTTTTTCCTTGTATACTGGAAATTATTTGTTTTTATATAGTACAAAAAATACTAGGTCTTTTATTATTTCCATGGCATACCAGCAATAACAATCCGTGTCAGCTGATAAAAGTTACATAGATTTTATATAATGAAATGCCATTTCAAGTAAAACTAAAAATCAAGTTAACCATTGATCACTGAAATCAGATTATTGGGAGAGGGAATCGAAAATTCAAAATATCTCCATTAATATGAATCGGATCAAAAAATTGTATAAAGATAAACCTGTTACAAATTTAATTTTCAATAAATGTTCTTCTAAACATTTTTTTCTCTGTGTCAAATATTAAGTGAGATATTTGCGTTTTTTTAAGTTTTCAGCTTACAGTAAACCCCCACTCCTATTCATCTCATATTAAAAATAAGCTGATAAGTTTTGAAACATCTTGTCTCCAACAAATATCAAATATGGTTTTTAATGAACATTTATTATGAGATTTATTTCTCATTTCTTGAATTTATGTTCAAGAGTAATACGTTTTTTTTACCAAGCAATAAAAAAAACCTTGTTGGAATTTGGAGAAATATATCGAAGGGAATGGAAGATATTTTGAATAAGAAATAAATGAAATTGTTTTTTCATTTCATTTTTCTCATCATATCAACTGACTTATCACACCTTCCAAACTAATATGCAGCGCGTCAATTAAAAAACCCAACTGTGCATGACCTAGCTGTTAGGCTTGATGTGGTCAAGTGTGAATGGAATATAGTTGGTCTTGATGTTTCATAGGGATGTGGCATTTTATTCCGCTCCTCTAGCTACTAGCTTTTTCATCCTTGTTTGAATAAGACGAAGTGCCCTGATCATGATAACTTTGAAAATCAAGCAACTTTTAAATATGAAATTTCTCGTTAAATTAAAAAAAAAATGAATGTTTTGAATTGATAAAGGTGTTTGGAGATAATTGTGTAATGTAGTCAAAATTGTTGAATAGTGCAAGTGGTTTTCAGAACGTCAGGACGTTTTTGAAGGTGAAGAACATTCTAGTCGATCTGCTAAATCAAGAACTGATGAAAACTTTACTCCAGTACTACATTGAAGTTGTGAGAAAGCTTAGAGTGAGGGCGAAGAAGAAAATATCGGATCTATAGAAGAATAAGGCATGGGTTTTGGGGCAAGTCAACAGCCACTTCTCCCTTTCCCCCTCCCTTCCTCCCTCTCTCCCTATTATGTACTACTTTATCGGAAGGTTAAATACAAATTATTGTTTTCGTTGAACTTTAACTGTGAGAGGTACATGCAATATGTTGTATGATGAAGTCATGATTTAAGATTTTATGTTCTGATCTCGAAAATATTTATGTTAAACATAAAGTTTAAAAACAAGTCTGTTTATATGATTGTCATACCATGTATAATCACTTAATCATGCAGATTTCAAATTTCTCATCGCTTAACTTGCGCCTTATAACTAGAGACCAACTTTTTATATTAGTGAGTTACATGTTATTTTTTTTTTCAGTCTCAAGGGATCGGAGATAGAGCTTTTGAATCTAAAGACAAATCAACATCACTAAAGAACAGGGCAACGGAAACTCTAAAGGTATCCCAATTGGAGCTTGACCCGGAGCTTGCTGATGCTGATGAAAGAATTGAGGAATTGGAAATAAGAAAGGAAGAAATCGAAGAGGAAGTTGACAATTTCAAGACGTAAATTTCAGTTTTAATGTATCTTGTATTTTAATTTAAAACTCTATGGGTAACTTAATAAATTTTAGAACAAAAAAGATATATTTTAAGTATATAACATTTCTCTCTTGAGTATAGCTCTCAATAAAGTGTCACACCACAAGAATGATCCCCATGGCATGCTTCTTTGCTAGAGTGCTGATTCACTGGGGTTCTGCTACACTAGAGTGCTGCTGCACCAAAGTTTCCCCTGCTACACTAAAGTGTTCCTGCTATTAAAGGTTGGCACTTTTAGACCCCTCCCTATGCTAGAGTTGTGGTATTTTAGTGTGGTGTTCCAGTTCTAGAGTGCTGTTACATTGGAGTGCTCTGTGTTCAATTGCTTCTACAATAGAGTGATCCATGTGCTAAAGTGTTCCCTGTACTAGACTGCTCTGCCAATAGAGTGATGTTATACTAGTGCACTGATACATTAGAGGGTCCCCTATTAGAGTATGGCTTCAGTAGAGTTGCTACACTCGAGTACTCCAGCACTGGATTGGGGTTACACTAGAGAGCAGATCCACTTAGAACAAAGAGAATTTCAACACTAGAGTGCTTATTTGCCAGAGTGCTCTGTGTTAGAGTGCTGATCACTAGAATGCCTCCTACTACTAGAGTATAGTTTAGTAGATTGTTTATAGCTAGAGTGGACTTGACTGCTCCAGCATTAGAGCTGGGCTCCACCAGAGTGCGGATACACTAGAATGATCCTCTTAATAGAGTGCATTCAAATGACTATCGAACCTACTCTGGCCTAGCAGTGGAACTTTTGTTTGGTCTATATCATACTCAGCATTTAAGCCCTTACTAAACTAAAGGTCAAAATAGTTATTAGCTGAAATCGGACTGAGGGAGGAAAGTTTTAAAGGTGGGTGAAAATATGAAATTATAAATGTCTTCTTTATTATGAGTTTGATAAAAAAAAAAAAAAAAAAAAAAAAAAATTGTAAAACAAATGCTGTTAGAAATTAAATTTTTGTAAATGTTGTTCTATACATGTTTTCACTTTCTCGAATGTTAACCGACATCATTTCATTTTTTAGTTTCACTCCTCTCATATTAACTACAATAAGCTGATATATCATGAAATGTATTATTCCTAGCTGAAATATCAAATATTGTTTTCATTGAGATACAAGCAAATATGTCATCAATAATGATTACATTTTCTATAGAGCTCAATATTTACTTGATGAATACAATTCTCAATATTTCAATTTTTAGTATAAAGCTATAGGTAAAAGATGTCAATGGCCGTAATCAGACTTATTGGAGGGGGGTTGAAATAAAAAAATTAAAAATTTCTTTGTTATTTTGTGACTGATCAAAAAATGTTATATAATCAATCTTGTTAATCATTTAATGTTCTATAATGTTTGTTCTATCTTATATTTTAATTAATGCCCACCTATGCTTCTTATTAGTGAAGAAATAAAAACTTGAATTTGGGATGGACATCATCAGTATACCATCCTAGCACTCAGAAAATCTCCTTAGTTTAAACACTACTTATTTAATATACTTTCTAATTTTTTTTTAATTATTTTTCTTTTCTGATTTTAGTTTGGTAGAAAAGGCTCTATCGTCGAAGGGGATAGCAGACACTAGTGGGATAGGACTGGCAGAGAGAGCTACAAAGGATGCGATCGCTGTCCAGGAGAGCATTAAAGGCGTTGTTGAAGATCTACCACACAAAATAATACTTGCTAAGCAGATCCGCGATAACACCAAGGACGGAGAAGCTGATATAGCTGAGGCTATTTCTGCCAGTAAGACAATTATGATTTTAATTCATGTTTAGGAGGTTTCCCTTAGGGGAAATCAGCTATTGAGCTTGTGCTCATGACACAATTTTTGAAAAATTTCCTCAAATGTTCATCGATCCTACCCAGGAGATGTTCATTCAAAATGATGATTATATAAATATGTGTGTGTGTGTGTGCGTGCGTGTGTGTTTGTGTGTGTGTGTGTGTGTGTGTGTGTGTGTGTGTGTGTGTGTGTGTGTGTGTGTGTGTGTGTGTGTGTGTGTGTGTGTGTGTGTGCTTGTGTGTTAATGCTCTAGAGGTTGCAATTTTTGTTAGACCATTACCAAACTCGATGCATAATTGTTTTATGTAAAAAGAAAGATCAAGTTTGTTAATAGCAGAAATTGGACCATTGTGAGGGGGGGGGGTTAGGAGGTGGGAATTTTGAAAATTTGATATATCTCTGTTACTATAAGTTGCATCAAAAAATTGTATACAAGCAATCTTATTACAAATTAAATTGGAATGCCTATAAACGTTGTTATATACATTCTTTCTCTATTTCAAATATTAACAGAGATATTTGCATTTTTTTAGTTTTCAGCCTTGAATAAACCCAACTTCTGTGTTATCATACGTTACAAATAAGCCAACATATCTTGAACTATTTTATTTCAAGCTGTAATACCAAATATTGTGTTGAACAAATCCTTTCTAGATGAGATACATGCAAGTACGTTCTGATGACACCCAGTAATTTTTGCTTGGAATACTAAAATTAAAACAATTGAGTTAGAAATTATTCTGGTTCATTATAAATTGCAGAACTAGATATAGTAAATAGTTTTCAATAAAATTAATATATTATATTCAGATATATTTCAGTAATTGTTTCTCTTACCGGACAAGGATATTTCTATCTGCAGCTCTGAGAGATTGGCTTACCTAATTGTTTACAATTCAGACGCTTTTGACTTTGAAGGTTATTAAAATGTAAATTGACTGAAAGATTTCTCATTGTCATTCGTATTTGTTTGCTTAATATTCACAGTGTTGTTAATACTAAAAGTATGTATATTTATCTATTGTAAAACGTCACGTGGGAAATCTGCTTAGTTTATGAAGACCCTGCATGATGAACTTTTTATAATTTAAATATTATTTTTATAATAACTCATATCCCTCAAAAATTATTATTATTATTTATTAACGTCCACTTTTTGCAACTTAGGCTAATTGGGACGGGTTATCTGCAGGTTACCACCCTTTTCTAGGCAGGGTGGGATTTTAGGATGTTATTTAATGAATTTCGTCACTAAATAATTTCCTTTGCCCAGGCGAGAATTGAACTCGCCACTCTAGGTTTACCATGTGAGATAAAGGTCAACGCTTTAACTCGCATGGCTTTCGTCTCAAAAATTATTAATTTTTAATAATAATTTATATAAATCTAATATTATTATTTTTATACAGTACCATTTATATATATGGTTTACATCATTAGAAATGAGATGCTTGCTGTGGAGCTATTAAGGTATTTCAAATTAACTGTGCAGGGTAACAAGTGTGCCTCACTTCAGGAATTGTATTTATATCTTATTGGGCACAAACAATTTTAAATAAACTATGGTCATGATTTGGGATACATATATATGGTCTCAGCTTACTGGATTTAATTACAGCAGGGGTTGTAATCAACCCCTTTTAGTATTCATTTATTGCCAATTTTTTGAAACTAATTTTGATTTTGTTTACAGTCACAGGTGTAAATAACGTTATGCCAGATATAGCTAAATTAGTTGAAAATTTGAAAGAGCGTCCAAAGGAAATAGAGAAAAACAGTATGGATTTAAAGGCAGAATTGGATGAGCTGAAGAACCAAATAAACAGAGCTCGAGAACATGCTAACAAGTAAGTTTTTTTCATTAGCTTCTCTTCACCAACTGGATAAAAGTAAATTTTACTTGGGAGGTTGCAAAATTAAGCCATGTCTGGAAACTGTAGATTAGAATAAAATTACAATTAAAAAAAGCTGAAAAGTTCCTTTGGTATAATAAGGACAGTTTTACAAATTTAAATTCCCATGATCAATCAATTTTATTGTTAGCCGTTATTATAATTCAAAGTAGTAAGTGATAGTTGGGTTTTCGGCTAATAAAGTTTTCTAAATTCTTCTTTTAGAGGATTTTTTATTTGCTGACAGTTTCGGGCAACCGTTGGTTCCCCTCCTCAGAGCTGAACAATGACCGAAAAATATAAATATACAATAATGGAATAACCGGAGCGTAATATTATCTTTTAAGAGTACAATGGCCGTAAGTTTTAATTTATAATGAATATAATGTAAAGTAGGGTGGAGGTGGGTGTAAACACCATAACAAGAAATGAAGCATACTAAAACTAAAAACAAATATGATAATGTACATACCAGTTTTTTTATATGGGGAAGAGCAGAGAGCACGGACTGCAAACAGTGGAGACTACATTATGACTGAGGGAAAAAATGAAAAAAACAGAGATATATGGGAAGGGGTTGGGGAAAAACCTAGAGAAGGTCAATAAGCCTGTAGTATTTTGAAAATATGTGCATATGTTGGGGATATTTTTTGTTTGTCAGTTTTGTAGTTTATGCTGTTGGGGTCTATGTTGATATGCAAGGTTTCAGAAATTAGGTGTTTGTGGTGATTTTTTTGTGTATCAAGTATGGATGTGTTGCTAAAGTCAAAAGTGTGGTTGTTAGTTACTGCGTGTTTTGCGAGGGTGGAACTGTCTATTTCTTCTTTAATAATAGTGCGTTTGTGTTGGTATAGTCTGTTTTTAAGGTGTTGTTTGGTCTCTCCTATGTATACCGCATTACAGTTTGGTGTCGAGCAGGGGACTTTGTATATGACGGTGCCTTTGTTCAAGGGGCAGAGGGTCTTTGAGTTTTGTGTATAGTGATTTGAGTTTGTGTTTAGTACTGAGCCCTAAGTTAATTGAGGGAAATATGTTTTTTAAGGTTTTATTTATTTGTTCAGTGAGATGTTTTTGGTATGTTATGGAGCGAAAAATGGGAGTCGAAGTGTGATTCTCGGTGTATGTGTTTGTGGTTTTTTTTTTGGTAATTTTTAATGATGTTGTTTATCAAGGCTCGAGGATATTGGTTTTTGGAGAGGATTTTTGATAGCTTTTCTATATTTTGGGGATGAACTTGAGGATGGGATATGGAGAGGGCTCGGTGTATGAGATTTTTTGCTACATTTCGTTTTTTGTGGAAAGGGTGTGCTGAGTGAAAATTTAAAAGTCGTCCTGAATAAGTCGGTTTTGTGCACCAGTCAGTAATAATGGTGGAGTCAGGTTGTCTGATCAGTAAAATGTCGAGGTAGGGCAGTTTATTGTCCGTCCCAACTTCGTATGTGAATTGTAGGCGTGGGTGGTAGGAGTTGAAGGATTTAAGTATGTCGGGGAGTTTGGTGGAGTTTAAAACTAGGAAAAGGTCATCAACGTAAAGGGATATGAAGGAAATGTCATTATTGTGTAGGGTGGTTATATGATCTAAGAGGTCATTGATAAGGATAGAGTCTAAGTCGGGGGCTAGGCAATTCCCCATGGCGAGCCCGTCAATTTGTTTGTAGACTTGTTCTTTGAAAACGAAATAGCCATTATTGCAACAGAGGGAGAGGGATTGAAAGAAGGAGTCAGAAGAGAGTGTGGTGGATTGTTCTATGGTGTGCCAGTTTTTTCTGATAATATCCAAAGTTTGTTGGATGGGTATGTTAGTGAAAAGGGAAGAGGCATCAAAGGACACTAGTAGGTGATTTTTGGGAATTTTGAAATTGGATATTTTATTGAGGAGTTCGAACGAGTTTTTGATGGTAAAAGGATTTTGGCGGCCGAGGGACTGGATTCCGGGAAGGAGGAATTTGCTAAGTTTAGTGGAAGGCGTGTCGATATTGGATATGATGGGTCTGATGGGATTACCGGGTTTGTGGATTTTCGGGAGACCGTATGCTTTGGGCGGGTGGGAATTGTGAGAAATGAGATGGTAGTAGGTCTTTTTGTCGATTTCCTTATTCTTTAATAATCCAGAAATGTGTTCGTTGAAGATTTTTTCTAATTTGGGTGTAATGTCTTTGTTAATCTTGGTGTAGGTGGTACTGTCATTAAAAAGGTCTGTCATTTTTGTTTTATATATATATATATATATATATATATATATATATATATATATATATATATGGACAAAACTGAATATATAACAAAATTGACAGACATTGTACTCTTAAAAGATAATATTATGCTCCAGATATTCCATTATTGTATATTTATATTTTTTGGTCATTGTTCAGCTCTGAGGAAGGGAACCAACGGTTGCCCGAAACTGTCAGCAAATAAAAAATCCTCTAAAAGAAGAATTTAGAAAACTTTATTAGCCGAAAACCCAACTATCACCTACTACTTTAAATTCCCATGTTTAGGTCAGTTTGAAGGACATTTCAGGACGTTGGCGTCCTCTCCTCCAACTAAGGACTTTTATATTTTGAACACTGTCCATCTATCTGTCACAATCTCTTTAGAAATTTGACAAAATCAATAAAAACTCAGTAGAGATTTTTACAATGTACTTCATCAATATCATGAATAGTCACTTCTCCGAAATGTTTCTGACTCTTTAAATGCGTGCCCAAAATATCGAGAGGGGTTTGGAGATTTTTTTTTATTGGCCCCCATATTGTATTACATCATTAGAAATATCTCATTATGTAATCTATGGAAATATTTGTTTATGAATTTTTAAATTTCAAAATGGCTCTGATTTGGCTCACTTCATATAGTATTTTCCCGTTTCCCCTGTTTACTTCCTTGAACGAAGGAAATGAAGTGTGATTGCAAAAGATTTCAGTTTTCAACAAAATTATCCTTTTGACCCTCCCTGAATAAATATTGACTAGTTCAATGCCACTTCAAAAAGTACATGCCTACATATCTTGCATAACTCAAAACTGGCTTGCATTAGAATGTTTAGATTTCATATTTGAGATTGCTATATGAATTGGTGCACTTCCCTTTTTGATCTTTGATCGAAATCGAATATGGGAGAGGCTAAGTTCAGAGGAGATTGAAAATAAATAATTAAAAACTTCTCTGCATGTATTAGAGATTAAAAAAAAGTTGGGATATTTGTTTTATTGGTTTGACATGAAAAAACCTATGAATTATGCTCCATGACAGTTTTTGATCCAATGCATAGGAATGGAGATATCATATATTACGATCAAATAAATAATTGAAAATGTAAAGGAACCAACAATTTCGTTTATTTAATTAATAGGAGTGAAAGGTATCATGTGGTGCCTGCTTCTGATTTTCTACACCTATTCAGGATTAGTTTTATAAAATCTCACTGCCAATATATTCTGATTCCTTAATTTTGTTCACAATTGGTTTCAATAAAATCCACCACATATTTATATTTGTAAATTTTCTATTCATATAAATGCTAGGGCCTTTTTTTTTTTGACAAGCATTACTTGATTGATCATTTTGTACGAAGTTTGAGTTTGGAACATTGTATGCTCAAGCAATAGTGAACATTTCTATAAGGATAGATGGCACGTAAAATTGAAAATTCAATAAAATCCTTTGCACCATCCTTAACTGATTGAATAACAAACTGCCCTTTGGCCAGACCGCTAGACAAGAATTTTAGTTTTGACACCATCTGTCTTTGGGGAGAGAAAAAATGTGACCTCTCCTAAATTCAAATGGAAATACAGATGAATATTAGAGTTTTATTTAATGAAGAAGTACTTGTGTTTTATTTATATTGTTTTAACATTTTTCCAGTATTAAAGTTGCAGTCACCATGTATCCTAATGCTACTCTCGAGCTTCAGAATCCACCAAATCTTCCAGAGCAAGGAATCAACAATAAGATATCTATTAACTTTAATACGACAGAGCCTAATGGCCTGCTAGTGTTCCTGGGTAACGAAGCTCAGAAGCGGGAGAGGCGCTCTGTACAAACGGCAAGTACTTCATATATATATATATATATATATATATATATATATATATATATATATACATTTATAAAACTGAACTCATATTAGGAGTAGGACATTTACTGGTTAAATAGAGAGATATGATCACTGAGTGGACAATTGTTGTTTGAAAAGTTTTATTTCTGATGAACTTGACTAGTTAAGGATTAAAGACACATACAGGACAGGGCAGATAAGTAAATAATCCATTCAAGGACTGGCAGAACTGTCCTTTCATCCTGTATCTGAAGTATAGTACAAGCTGAAATAGGTTTTTTAAGCCAAAGAAGTTTTACTCTCTTTTTCTCCATGGCCTTGGTAACTTTTACTTTCGCTTCATTTATTTTTTACTTGAGGCTAACTGGGTCTGTCAATTCAGGCCCAAGTCCACATTTTCATTATTTCAAATCAATTATATTTCATTTTGTGGAGAATACCATTACCCTCATACAATCAAACAATAAAGACAACCTTTTAACTTTTTGGTCCTTAGATATCGTTGTCTAGGATATAACCTAAATATATGTTCATAATGTGAATAATTTCTCTATTTGTATTACAGGGAGATTTCATGGCACTGGAAATCGAAAATGAAAAACCCAAATTGACCGTGAACCTTGGCTCAGGAGCGACTAGTTTGATTTGTGAAATATCAGTTTCTGATGGGAAATGGTACCACGCTCTGGTTGAAAGGTATTTTTATATTTTTCTGTCACTTACGTCTGGAATAGAGCTGTGGACTTAATTTGCTATTTTAATACATATTCCATTATTAAAATGTACCAATTAACATTGAGGGTGTCGTGTATCCCTTACTAATTCTGATTTTTCCTAACCAGCCTACTTCTTTGATTGGGACATTTGGATTTTCCAATTTTCAACCCTCAAAATTTTAATTCCCCCCCTTTAAATTCATTGTACATTAACAATAAGCCAATGTATCATGAAACACCTTATTTCAAGCTTAAATACGAAATATTGTTTTACAGGCCTTAATTATGTGAGATGCACATACCTTGTGTGATGCCATCAACGAATATATTACATTCTTGACTCAAAAATGTTTATTTTATCTATACCATACTTGATATTGAACCATTTCATTCAAATGATGACAAATGATTATTTTCGTTAATAGCTAAAATTGGACCTACTCGTAGAAGAGGGGTAATTAGGTGATCATTTGTATTTTATTCTTCGTCCTTAAGTAAACCCCCATCCATTGAATTTTTAATTTGTTTAATTGAGATATTTAATATAACACCTCATTTCCAGCTTAGATTTCAATTACTATTATTATTTATTAATATCCAATTTTTGCTACTATGGCTAATTGGGATGGGTTATCTACAGGTTACCACCCTTTTCTAGCCAGGGTGGGACTAAGGATTTTATTTAATGAGTTCTTCAATACATAAACTCCTATTGTACAGGCATGAATCAAATTCACCACTCTTTGTTTAGCATGTGAGATTAAGGCCAATGCTTTAACTCACATGGCTAACCTGAGCCCCTTTTTAATTACTGTTTACATAGCATTCTTACTTTGGGAGAAATAGGGAATAAATAGTGTTGTGATCATTGGTGCATGTCATTCCAAACCATGGGAAGTATGCTTAGTTTCTGCAGTGATGAACTTTTTATCAAGATAGACCCATTACCATAAAATTGATAAAAATAGTTAAGACAAAGGATATGTTTAAGTGGTAATATGTGTTTGTTTATGTGGCTTGTTGTAGGACTGGGAAGAGTTTGAAGCTGACTATCACCAACTTGAAGGAGGGCAACAGCTGTGTGAAGGAAGGAGTGATGAAAGGCAATACTGCAGTGCTCAATCTCGACAAGAAGCATTCCAAACTATTTGCAGGCGGGATCCCTCCCCGATTCAACACTCCCTCTGATATCACCTACAACTTCTTCATCGGGCAACTTGATGAACTCATGGTAGATGACCAATTTGTTGGCTTCTGGAACTTTGAAAAATCTGATAATCTTCTTCCAGGATGTGAAAGGTTATTTTATTGGTCAATTTTATTCAATTTATATAAAATAATCATATACAATGTATGAGATAATATATTCTCGTATAATATAAGATCTCGCATAAGATGCTCTTGCAATTTTTTTTTTATTGGTACTAAACTTCATATTTGAGCGTTTCTTGTAAAACTAAAGATTATGTTTTTGTTAACATGCGAAATAGGATTTGGTAGTGGAAGGAGAATTTAAAATAAAAAAAAATTCTCTGCTATTTTGAATCAAATTGAAAAATTGTATAGAACCTATCTTTCAAAAATTCAATTTTTTATAAATGTTGTTCTATACACATTTTCTCTTATGTTGAATATTAATTTAATTTAATATGTCCATTCTTTAGTTTTCAGCCTTCAGTTAACTTCCACTCCTACTCATGGGATTTTCACTTTCCGTCAATTTGTATCACTAATCATCTCATGTTCAACTTAAATTCGAGGTTGCAGTTACATAGGCTTCTGATCATATTGGAACCATTTCAACAATGTTTGGCTTTGGTGTATGTTTGTTTGTTTGAGAAAAGTTACTTTTAGTAATGAAAGACACATAGGAAACTGGAAACAGTGATTTTCACTTCAGCCTGCCTTCAGGCCTACTTCTGTTCATTCAGAAGACTAATTTGTAACAAAGAAGAGCTGGTGCTAACTCAGTTACTTAGTTTTGTTGGGTTCGGTTCTGTCATTTGTATACATAAAATTATTGACTCCTGCTATCGTTTATACTCTATTATAAGACAAAAGTGTAAATAATAAAAGTTTCTCTAAAAAAAAAAAAAAATAAATAATTTACTTCTGTTAAGAGGATATTTGCAAAACTATAAATATGAAACATAATATAGCATTTCAATTCACACCTCCCTCACAACCCCCACTCATCTCTAAGATTATTGGTATAGCTTATAGTCTAAGTGGGAGTCCAGTAATAACCATACCAAGATCAAATTTGGTTCAGTAATTTAGCTGTAAAAAGGTTTGTTGTGAATTTTAAGTGGTTTATATGCTTATTGGTTTTGTGGCAAGGGCCACACTAAAACTCCTATTTTTCCATGCATACTTTATTCAAAGTTGTCCTACATACTTTGTGGCTTATGTGTCACAAAAAAAAAGTTAATTAGTAATATATTTAGTTACGAATGGATGAAATTTAAGATTTGACAACTTGTTCCATACATAAACCTCTTTATAACATCATATTGACCTTACTGCCAATTTTAAACATCTATGTAAACAGATTTTCCTTTAATATTTAGACTACATTTCTTTATGGGTCGACCCCAATATTGGTTGCTTATTGATATTTATCAGCTGACTTGGACTGTCATACTTTGTCATTCATTTTGCAGATTTACACAGCTACTGGAAGGTCCAATGAAAAATGTAGCTATACCATTTAGTGCTATTTTACTCCTGATGAAGTGTCAAATGGGGGAGAAACTAGTCCAGAAGTATCATTTCGTTTACTAATCATTTGAAGTTTTCCTTAGAGTCAACCTTCAGCCATATGATTGGTTAAATAAATTAATACAGGCTATTATTTTACAGTTCAATTTAGTAGAGCCCAATCTCCACAAACTTGTGATGATCTGTGTCAAGAGGGTTCTATCTGATATTTTAAGTAATTAATAAATGTTCTACATAGAATTCGTAACATGATGATTGAGTTTTATGTTTCAGAGAGGAGAAGGCAATTAGCGTCCCGCAGACTGGCTACCGATTCAGTGGAGAAGGGTTCCTAGTCCTGAATAGCAGAGGACAGTTTCTCGGGAAGACATCAGCTGTAGTACTCCAGTTCAAGACGTTCTCTCCCGAGGGAATCCTCTTCCTTGCTCCCAACGGCCCTAACTTCCTCTCGCTCGAGCTGAGGGAAGGCAGGGTTCTATTCCAGGTAATTATACACCCTCCTCCCTACATATGCATGCCAGCTTATCCAAGTCTTTACTGGTCATCATACCTAGGAGATTTCCATATTTTGCCAGGCTTTAAAACAGTTTATTTCCCTCTAGAAAAATAACATACAATGTATCATATAAAGGTAATGCAAGATTGAAGTAAATTATTATATCCAAAAACGTTACTCTTTTAGTAGTTTCCCTTAAGGAAAATCAACCATGGAGATTGTATTCATGGCACGACTTATGAAATTTTCTTCAAGTGTCCATCGATCCAACACAGATGACAAAAATTAGATGAGGAAAATAGAAAATTCAATATATCTCAATTATTAGAGTTGAATCGAAAATTTGTATATAACCAATCATGCTGCAAATTTAATTTTCTATAAATGTTGTCTGTACTCATTTTCTTTACCTCTATTATTAACCGAGATATTTCCATTTTTTTAATTCCCAGTCTTCAGTAAACCTACCATTTTAGTCATCATACATTAACTATAAGCCACTATACCATTAAAGGTCTTATTCCCAGCTTAAATACCGTATATTAAGTACTTTAAATAGACATTTATTCAGTGAGATACATCCAAGTATTTTGTGGCCCAAAAATGTGTATTTGATTCCATTCAACACTAAAGATTATATTCATTGTGGCTGAAATTTAACCTGGAATAAGGGGGGGAGATGGTGAGAGGGAGGATTTACAAAATTCAAAATATCTCGATTATGAGTCATATCAAAAAATAAATGTTAAACTATTGATGCTCTACAATTGTTGCTTTATTCATTTTCTCTAACTCAAATATTAAGCGAGTTATTCTTACTTTCTTGTTTTCTGCCTTCCCCACTTTCTACTCATTGGATTTTTACTCAGAAACAGGGAATATATGGTTAGCTGAGATGACCAGTGTGAAATCTAAGATGTTAAAAATCTGATTAGTTTATGCAGCTCCTGGATGATGGACTTTTTCTCTTTAAAGCTTAGTCACTTGTGAGGAGAAATAGATCTTTCATCACAATCCTGATGCATAACCACAAGCAGTGGTTACCATCATGCCAGGATATTAAATCCAGTTGTGAGACATGGTGGGTTTGTAGATTAAGTTATGTTGTAATTCTGGCAGAATTTCATAATTAGGCGATTGAGCTGTCAGTTTTTATTTTTCAGATACAATTTTATTGCACTATTTTATTAATTCTGACAAGACTATTGTATCTGCTGTAATTAATTATTCATTTCAGCAATCATGTATTTTTTTTGGTTGGCATTGCAGACCTTTAAGATCCCTAGCCGCCCCGAGCTAGACTCGAGGAATTTCTTGATCAGAGTTTTTATGCAGTGAGTGATTAACTCTTCGTATAACCACCATTACCCAAGGAAGACCTGGAATGAGTTGTCTCCAGTATTCTGATTGGCCTCATTGTACCCGGAGGTCTGTGGCCAGTTCAAGCTGTCAGCCTGCCTGTGGACGGGAACTAAGAAAATCATAATCGATATTCATCCCAAGCGACTGTTGGATGTATATAATCTTTAGACTCCCACTGGTACATAAGCACTGTGGTACAAGCGTGTTATGTTAGGGACCTTATGAACTAATGTTCTCCTTTGGCAGGGATCGAACTTAAACCAATTTTTACCATTGAAATCACTTAATCAGAATACATCTCTTAATAATCAGCAATCAGTCAAACCACCATTCAAAATAATTACAAATCAACAACTTTACAGTCAATAACTTTATTACTTTATAATAATAATTTTACTTTGTAAGCTAAATATCTAATCATAATTAGATTAATGAGATATACATATATTTTCAGAATGAGCTTGGAGATGGAGTGCTGACACTGGTGTCTGAATCTACATACAATGATGGGGAGTGGCACAGTGTCGAGGTGGCAAGGTACGGGAAGAAGGGCACTCTCAAGTTGGATGGCGAGACTGTTGATCGGGCAGAATCTCCCGGGCAAAGCTCTACCTTTGATGTAACATACCAGCATTTCATATTTCCATTTTTATTTTATTTACAAATCCCTTTTTAAAATATTAGGATTACAATTACTAGATATTTAAAAAAAAATTAATTACAGGGTCCTGAGAAAGTTTTTGTCGGTGGATTTCCTGGCGAGCACAATATCCACGAGGTGACAGAGATGGATTTTGATGGCTGTATTGATAATGTACAAATAGACGAGCAAACTGTAAATCTTCACATGAACTTGGAAGCTGTTGGAGTAATATCTGGCTGCCCACCAAAGGTATTAATATATTCCATCCCGTCTTTATTCCTATATTTCTGTTTTTATTCTCTCCAAAACTGACTCCAATACAGACTTTTTATTTATTAACCATGACAAGAGCATCAAAGTTAAATGGTTTTCAGTTTGCTAGTGTTGTGTCATTCGAGCCGGGGGTCCGAGGGTACGTGCTCTACCCGAATGCAAGTGCCCACCACAATACGATGGAGCTGATCCTCAGATTCAAGACTAGCTCACCAGAAGGACTACTAGCTTATGCAGACTACGGAGAAGCCAGTGCATCCCTCGCCCTAGTCAATGGACAGATAGTCTTCAAGGTCGGTGACAGAGATATCGTCAAGTCTGAATCTCTTAATCACTACAACGACAGTCTCTGGCATGTTGTCATGGCTATGTATGATTCGGAGAGTCTACAAATATTTATTGATGACTTTGAAAAATACAGGTTAGTATCAGCAACATTAACCAAAATATTTCTAGTTTTCAGCCTTTAGTAAACCACTAATCCTACTCATCTCGGTATAAAAATAAGCTGCTATATCATGAAAAAATCTTATTCCTAGTATAAACATCAAATATGGTTTTCATTGAATTTTTACAATGTGATACATGCAAATATGTCATCAACAAAGACTATGTATTCTAGGGAGTTCAATATTTACTTCATCGATACCATTACTCAGTATTTAAATGATTCTTATAATGCTAAAGATAAAATTGTTAATGATCATAATTAGATCAGAAGGAGAATTTGAATTTGAATTGGCTTTCTGATCTAATCTTAGCTTAGCCCCTCATTCCCCTATCTGCGATGATAGAAGCATGATCTAACTTATTGCTGTTGTTTCAATGTCCATGTGTTCCAATTATGTGTTTTCGGTGTATCCTAACGGTTGCACCTTCTGTTCTATGCTGTGAGAATCTGTTTTCCTTGATGCTACAAAGTTATTTTCTCAGGTGTAATATGCGTCTAGGTATAGGTAACAGGCGCCTACTCTATGCTTACTTCTACAGACTATCCAGGCAGCGATTTGGTGATAATTCCCTTATTTTTTCTGTTGACTTTGTCCTTTACCCCTTTCCTTTCTCTCACCCTTCAGTGCTGTTTCTCTCAAAGTAAATTCTTCAGAGAAAGACAGATTTATTACAACATTTTTTTATTTATATCCGTATTGTGCTTGCCCATCTTTTTGTAATTTGACACCACCCGAGCCTATAGCTTTTTTAATTATTTATCATTTATTTGCTACCAGTTGGGTTTGTTTTTATAACTATATCCCTCAGAAGTTATGTTTCACATACTATAGCCATATGATCCTTTTTTAATGACATGTTACAAAAATTGGCAAATATTTAAATAGTCTCATAATTAATATTCAGAACATAACTCACATTAAAACTATGCAACATAGAAAAATGAAGCAAACTAAGGTAACATTAATCTAAGTTTCCGTTTGTAGATCTTTTGAACCTCCAATGCCGATGAGGATGCTCCACGGGAATTTGTACTTTGGTGGGGTTCCATCACGAGTGAATGCTGAAGCAGCTATATCGAAGCACTTCTCAGGCTGTATCAGCGATGCTACATTGAATGGGATCATCATCAACTTTGGGAATCTGACCGAGACTCCGGATGCTATAGTCGGGAAGTGCATCGAGGGTGCAAGGAGGCAGCCATTACACCGACCTCCCACTCTCCCTCCTCCCAAGGGTATCCTCATGTTTATATCATTTAAACTTTAAGATTTAAACTGAATTTCATTTAAAGTCACAACTATTTACTTCATTTCTGAAAAATTTCCTCAATTGTCCATCAATTCTACCCAGGATATGACGAAAATGAGGTCCGTTCAAAACTATATATATATATATATATATATATATTTAAAAAAAAATCATCATATTTTTTAATTTTTTTATTTTATTTTATTTATTAACGTCCACTTTTTGGTACTATGGCTAATTGGGACGGGTTATCTACAGGTTACCACCCTTAACTAGCCAGAGTGGGACTCGGATTTTATTTTATGAATATATTTTTTTAAGAAATCACCTATATATTTCTAAGAAGTCATCTATATATTTTTAAAAAATACCTATCTATATTTTTTAAAAAAAATCAGCCTTATATTTTTTTAATAAATAACCTATATATTTTAAGAAAACTTATCTACATATTTTTAAAAATGTCACCTTTATATTTTTAAAAAATCTCCTAAATTGCTGAAAAGAATAAAGGTTATGTCTGAATGTTGCAATAAACAAATTAATAACTGATTTTTTGTGTTTGGAGTTGACATGTGCATTCCATAGGCGTGCTTGCTCCAGTACATTTTAATATTCTTGATAATATATAGGCAAGTATTAAATAACATCTTTTTTTTTTCTATTTGGTTTTTATACTGATAATAATATATATTATTCCTACAGGAGGATTCCCTGTCACACCTTCAACTGCAAGACCCCCACCTATAATCCCAGGTAAGTGGAGAAAACTAACCCCTGAGTGAAAAATACTAACTTAATCCCAGATAATAACATATATTGAATGAGAGTTTGACAAAAATGATCCTCTATTCTTTCTTCAATTAGTAGGGTTCAGAGTGGATAGAGGTAGGGTTATTACCACGATGAAGTGCGAGGCTAGTCCTTATCAGAGTCAGTGATGTCTGCTTCTCAGATCTTAGCTCCTGAGCAAGTTGTTTATGATCTGAGCTAAGGTTTTGTTCTTGTTACAATGCCTCCATCAGTTAGATTTATAGAATAGTTGAATATATTCGGTATCCATTTTTATTGCTGTGGTCTATTCAGAGAAAGAAAGCCTGTTTTTTTTGACACTCGGTTTTCAATCTTAAAAGCTGGAAAATTGTTTGTAATTCCTTCAACCGAGTCAAAACTAAGGAAGGGAGTATATCCAACAATCAATGCTGAATAATATATCAATATATACAGAATTAAATTATTAAAAAAATATTAATATATCTTTAAAGCTTAGAGAGGTGCCTTAAAATGATAAAAATTTAGAAAACTTATGTCTAACCAAATCTAAGTTGCAAACATTTCTCTTCGCTTAGCAATTGGGACTGTCCAGAGCAGACTGTAGAGATAGATTCTATACTCTTCAAAAATGAATAGGGATATTGGTTATTTTTTCTTATCCCATTAATTTTAATTAAATCGACCTTAATTAAATTACTTTTTTATGGGGGGAAAAATACAATAATTTCTAATAAATATTAATGATATTTGTAATTAAAAAGTAAAACAAAAATGCTAGGCCCCATAAATACCACAAAACAGCCAATACCCCTATTCATTTTTGAACAGTATAGTTAGGATGCCAGCTGGAGACAGTGGTTTCAGGTGCTTCCTACATCTGTTGTAAATAATTTCAATGGTATTATTAAAACATAATACAGGTAACTATAAAATGCCAAACTGCATGGGGACTTTAGATGACTTGATAAAACTCTGTTTCAGATAAAACTCTTTTCTTTAATTATCCATCAGTAATATTCTTAATAAGCTTTGAGCTTGAAATATAAATTCTAAGCTAAATTACTAATGAAATATCAGATTCATTATGTGTTGTTCTACACATTTTTCTGAAACTCGAACATTAACCCTTTCCTTGCACAAAGCCACTATAGTGGCTTTGCACAAGGAAAGGGTTAACTGAGATATTCCCTTTTTTTAGTGTCCAGTCTGTGTAAATTCTCACTCCTTTTCTTGTAATTAACTACTCCTGGTCCAGCTTTCAATTCCTATTTACTTAGGCTTCTTACAATGGGAGAAATAGAGCATAGAGAGTTGTTAGTCTACACAGTTCCTGTGTGACAGAATTTTGCTATTTAGACTTTTTGCTACAAACCACAGAGCATTAAGCAGTTTGTGTAAAGATTGCAAAATTTATTTATGTTCCCAAAATTATAACTCTAGCATGACTCGTTATTATAAATAAGATACATGATTTTTTGATGTTATTTGTTTAAACTGTAGATGTTGAAAAAGAAGTTCCTTCAACAGCTAAGCCCGAACCAGAAACTCCAAGACCTCAAATAACGAGATCAGATCATCCTCCAGAATGCAAACTTCCTCTCTACCCAACAACGTCTGTCCAGGATGTGGAGTTCTCTGCCTACAGAACAGGTATGTAGCACATCACTTAACAACACTAATTTCATATCATATATAACCAATGGGGATAAAAATATCCTGGAGCACCAAATTCATTGCTTAGCTTTTAGACCAAATCTGCTTATTACAGGTAATTAAGAAAATGCCACTAATTAATAGAAATAATTAAGAAAATGCCCTTAATTAATAGAGATAATTAAGAAAATGCCCTTAATTAATAGAGATAATTAAGAAAATGCCCTTAATTAATAGAGATAATTAAGAAAATGCCACTAATTAATAAAAATAATTTAAAAAAAAATGCCCTTAATTAATAGAGATAATTAAGAAAATGCCCTTAATTAATAGAGATAATTAAGAAAATGCCCTTAATTAATAGAGATAATTAGGAAAATGTCCATCAATGTAGGAAATGTAGCTTTAGCTGGACAGTGATGAAAAATGACATTGAACCAATCTAGTTAAACTATTAATGCTCTACATTGGTTCTATGCTTATTTCGTGTACCTCTAATATTAAACAAGTCAAACAAAGGGAAAATGATGGGAATGCAACTAAAATGAACATGAAAAAAAATTAATATATATGTGCTTGCTTGCGTGTGTGTGTATGTATGTAAATAGGACAAATATATATTAAAATTCTCATGAGTTTTCCTCAAATGTCCCTCGATCCTACCCAGGAGATGATGAAAATGAAGTCTGTGTGTGTGTGTGTGTGTATATATATATATATATATATATATATATATATATACATATATTTGTTGATGCTCTAGCATTAGTTGTTTGGTATTTGTTAAACTCAATATTTAAACATTTTATATAGAACTAAAGATCAAATTCGTTAACTACTGAATTTTGACCAGGAGAATAGTTCTATATATTTTAAAAAAAATGAATGCTGGCGTATGTTTCGTCAAATAAAAAAGATCAAGTTCGTTAACGGCTGAAATCAGACCAGTGGGGGGGGGTTAGAGGGGAGGATTTTCAAAAATTCGAAATATCTCTGTTACTGTACTCGGATCGAAAAATAGTACAGAATCAATCTTATTGCAAATTAAATTTACTATAAATATTGTTCTATACATTTATTCTCTATCTTGAATATTAACCGAGATATTTGCATTTTTATTAAAAGTGGGCGGCTAACTGGGCTTCCCCACCAAAAGTTAGTTTGGTCGTTTCCTTAACTCTTGGCTCTCGTGAAATTTCTCTATTGTAAAACTTCACATTGGAAATCTGCTTAGTTTATGCAGCCCCTGCATGACAGACTTTTTGTATAATAATAAATATTTCCTTATACCTATTATATTTTTGACAGAAAATATTCGAATTTTCTTTAAATATATGATTTGAATTTTCTTTAAATGTATGGAATACGTTAGAAAATTCCATGACAGTAATTGAAACAACTTTTTTTTTACTTATAAATATTAAATAAATGCTCTAGAAACAAAAAAAATTAAAAAATCCCCCAAAGAAATAGTCATCCCAGGCGAGATTACATCTCGAGACTATCCTCCTCCTTGAAATAAACGTATTTGGAACAACTGAAGACTTTGGGAAGGATATTGTACTTGTGATGAGGTGATGTAGAAAGGAATGTGAAACATGTAGAGTTATTACAAAGTGAATGAAGGAGAAACTGTGTTTCCCAATATTTAAACTTTGCAATGGTAAAGTTGATTAATTTTGATGGTTTTTTATTTAAAGTTTTGTCCAAATATAATTTAGCCACTTGAATTAAATGCATATTTATAATTGTTCACAGAGGCTATAGTTGGAAGCAGGCTGGAGTTTGTTGTGCCAACCAAGTTGAAACATAAGTTCGATTTCTCGCTAGACATAAGGACTGAAGCCAGTGATGGGCTCATATTCTATGTATCTGATCAGAGGCATGTTGATTTTGTCGCAGTCTACATCCGACAAGGCCTGGTAATATTAACACCTATATATTCATTTTAGCCGATTTCCCTTAATGGAAATCAGCTATTGAGGTTGTATTCATGAAGAAATTTTTGAATTTTAACATAATTTACAATATAATGGAAAATGGACATAAAATGTGTGGAATGGAATAAAAAAAAAGTCATCTTCCTTATCCATTAATTACTTAGGACATGGCACTGGCGCAGTTAAATTAGTATAAATATTTTTTAGAATGGTCAATTTTTTTCTATTTATAGTATTCGACTATCTAAAATTATAAAATTAATCCATAGCTAGAATATGTTTCATACGGATATGTCTGAACATTAGAAAGAGTAGGAGAGAATTGAGAAAGAGGGGAGGGAAATGCAGAAAGGGGTGAACAGGTATAAAACATGTTGAGGGTTAATGGCTTTTGGAGCCAATGAAGTGAATGTCTGGAGCCTCTAGCTTATATACTGAAATATTGTTGTATTCGTCCTTGATAGAACTAGCCCCTGACTCAACCATAACCAAACAACCACAAGAGAGAAGGCCTCAAGCTCATATATGAATCTAGAATTCCTAAACCTCAGTTCTTCCTTACTCAGATACAAGCCTACCACAGGGAATGAGATGAAGGCCAGATTTTTTAGGGCACGTCAAGAGATTGAACCTTCCCAGACTTCCAGGAAAATGTGAATTATATACTGTGTGGGTGAGGAAGAAAGGCAGTCCCAGGGAGAAGTGGTTGGATGATGAAAGAGTTTTGCAGAAGCTGAGGGTTCACGATTGGAGGATTATAATTTTCTGAAATTACAGAATGCCTTTAAATGGTGGCATAGACCCAGGTCCTGGAAGAGATCTAACACATAGTGGTTAGAAACATAGAAGCAGAACTATAGAAAATAAATTTCATGTTTAGTTATTTATTTTAAAAACTAATTAACTGCTTAATTTTTTTTAAGGTAAATTATGGTTTCAATTGCGGATCTGGAGCGGCTCACATAACTTCATCAGTAGCTGTGAATGACAAGAATTGGCACACTATTAGATTCCAACGTCAAGGTAATGTTGGAACTCTGTACGTAGATAACGTTCCAACTGAAGGATCTTCCCATGGAAATGCTAAGACTATCAACACTGAAACCACATATTACTTCGGAGGCCTTGATCCTGCACCATTTATCAGCTCTCCTGACAGTTTAGCCAAAGTCATTTCTAATGTGAAGGTAAGACATAAGTTTTTGTAATAATACAGTAATAAAAATCTTATTTGGTTACCACATGACTTCCTTGCACTCCTATTTAATTAAATAAATGAAATGTTTAATACACTTCTGTTAGCATGATTTGATTTAGAAACAAAAGTTGAAGTTTTATAATCAACCATATCTAATTACTGTAGTTTTTGGTTCATTGGAAAAAAATCAATACATTTTTGCAGCACTGCTAACTAGCAGTACTTACAAAGTAGTCATTTCACAATTTCAAATGGTAGATTTTAGTGAGAGGAGCATGCATACAATTAATCTAGAAGATAGTTTTATGTCAGAAGAGAATGAATGAAACTAATGTGTTTAAAAAATGTTATTCAGGGGATAAATATTTCTTTGGACGGGTGTATTAGAGATTTGAAGCTGAATAACCAATCCCTCGGCAAGCCGAGCAAGAGAGTCAAGGTGAATCCATGTGATCTTGACGGAGCCTTCTTCTCTAACGATGGTGGCTATGTTAAACTCTGTAAGTATATTTACTATTCATTTATATCCATTTAATTAAAATCAAATTTCCCTATTATTTTGTTACTAATTGTAAGAATAATGGAAAGTGTTTATATGCATTCTACCTACCTTTTTCTTGTCAGTGCAGCCAATTACAAAATATTTTCCTTGTCCCATGAGAACATGAGCTTACAACTACTAAAATTAATTACAGTTGGAACTACTTCTCATCTATTTCGAACTCCATCTATATTTGGTATGACTACCAAATAGTTACTGAGAATCACAATTACAACTACTAAAAGTAATTTTAGTTGTAGCTACATCTCAACTAAAGTTACTTCAGTTGATAAATATTGATTGTTTTCTCCTAACTACTAAAACAAAAAGTGGATGCGACTTCTACCCAACTAGTGAAGTTGTATTTGTGCAGTTGAACTACTGTTTTTTGTCCAAATCCATTGTTAATCTATTTGATGCTGGATGTTGGAAGGAAATGTATCAATCATTTTTTATATAATGATAAGTCATTGATATTTGGGTTGTGTGAGTTCCCTGTCCCTCCAATAGGCCAACAGATTGTGATTTATGATAAAGCCTTAAGTTATGTTTTAATAGCTACCACATACAAATTAAACTATGGTTTCTTCTAATACTTATGTCTGATTTTAATTTTTTAGACGAAAAGTTCAGAATTGGAAGGAGATTTGATGTTGTAATGGAGATCAAGCCTCGAGCACTCTCTGGCCTGCTAATGGCGGTACATTCGAAGGAGGCATTCTTTGTTCTAGAGATGTACAACGGGGAGCTGAGGATGTCCATCGATGTGGGGCACGGCGAAATCACTGCTTCCTTCAGGCCTCCCGATGCCTACTTACTCTGCGATGGAAATTGGCACACAGTTACAGGTAATGCACTAAAATTACCTCTAGGTATTATTAAGTTATCATGAAGCTATTTTAGTTATGTTTAATATAGAAATGTGAATGGATTTATGGAAGTGGCAAATACAATAGGCAGAGTATAATACTTACCATTAAATTGGGGAACTTTTGGTATTTATCGCGTGACAGGAAGGAAATATGAACTTCTACAAATTAATTATTTATCTTTTATCTTTATTCCTTTTTAATATATTAAATTACAAAATCTGATCTAGACACCTCATGACATCCTTGTTCTCCTATTAAATTAAATATACACTTCAATTATTATTAATCGAAATCACTATTTTCCAGAATTCATTACACTTCTTCACTGAAGTGGTATGAAGCATAAAGTACTTGGTAACCCTGAGCCTCTAAAATGACATACAAAAAGATAAGGATTAAAAATTAAATGAAAAAGGACATCTTACTTTTATGAATTATATACTGGATATCTTGGATATGTATCTGGGATGTTCGGAAACTGTAACTGGGAGGTTATGTTCCTGTATCTGGGATTTTAGACCTCATATCTGAGTTGTTAGGATCCTTTGTCTGGGAGTTTATGATCCTTTATCTGGGTTTGTTTGTTGGATTTTGTGCAAAAAACATTATGGTCATCAATGCCCAACACTCATCGAACCATGTTTGAGTCCCCTAACATGGGAAGTCGGCAGACACATGTTCGCTAGGCCAATTTTTGTATATATAATATATATATATATATATATATATATATATATATATATATATATTTAAGTATATTATTTTGGGTAGGGGGGGGGGTTCCCCCTGAAACCTGGGATGCCCTGAAACCTACGTACCGGTACCATAGTTATTCAATTCAACTGTTATAAATAAAATAAATTTCCAGACAAACTGATTAAATTAACATTAAAATTAAAGCTTATTAAAATAAACAATATACTTTATCTGGGATGTCTGTTCCTGTATCTGGGATTTTATGATCCTGAATCAGAAAAGTTTAGTCCTGTACCTGGAATGCAGTATCTGGTATGCTATTTGTTCTTCTGACAATGACTCCATCACTTTATTATTAATTTATCAGCATCACTCTTTTGGCTTTTGGCAGGTGGAAACGATTATTGTCCACACTATAAAGTTGGAATCTTGTTATTACATTATTTATTTTTTTGTTTCATATCATGTTTTAGGTCTGAAAGCTATCAACATCCTGACAGTAGCTGTTGATGGCAAGTTCTCCGATCCTTCGATAGGACCACATAAACGGAAGGATGCAGATACAAGACACACCCTCTACCTTGGTGGTCATCCCAACCTCAAGCATCAGCGAGGTGTCCTCTCTAAGACACAATACGTTGGCTGCATACGCAATATCCAAATCAAAGGAATTAAGGAGAAAATAGAACCGAGGAATATTTTCGGCAATGTTACTGGTGGCGTTTGCTTCGATTAACTGTGTAAATAATTATAATTGTAAATAGTATTTTTATACTTTTTGTATTAAGTTATTACTGTGTAATAAAAGAATATTTTTAACTTATTATATTTGTTTATCTTCAATCCATTAATAATTAATATTTATTCAAGTTTCTTTAAACAATATATCATAGTATTCAAATTATTATGGGAGGAATAGAGCAAAGAAAATCTATTCACACTTGGTATAGGAAAGTGTCTACACCTCAAGATATTTTAAACTTTGTTTTTATTCCATAAATTATTTAGAACCTCCAAAATGCAATCATTAAATGTATACTTTCTTCTCTACCCATTGTCATGTTCTTCAGTACAAAAATAATTTCTAACAGTAATTTTATTTTTGCCTATGCGAAAACTCTTCATTGACTCTATTTATATCAGAATGCTGAAGCCTTGGGTTAATCTATGTTGTAGTATTGATTTAAGCTATACTGATGCCTTGGGTTAGGCAATGCTGAAGCCATTTAGAGAATCAGAAAAGGGTTAAAACAATACTGGTGTAAGGCTCTAGACATGAGGGGAAGGTAGCTAGGGTGGGGGGCACCCAGGCTCTTGACATGAGGGGAAGGTAGCTAGGGTGGGGGGCACCCAGGCTCTAGACATGAGGGGAAGGTAGCTAGGGTGGGGGGCTCCCAGGCTCTAGACATGAGGGGAAGGTAGCTAGGGTGGGGGGCACCCAGGCTCTAGACATGAGGGGAAGGTAGCTAGGGTGGGGGGCACCCAGGCTCTAGACATGAGGGGAAGGTAGCTAGGGTGGGGGGCACCCAGGCTCTAGACATGAGGCGAAGGTAGCTAGGGTGGGGGGCACCCAGGCTCTAGACATGAGGGGAAGGTAGCTAGGGTAGGGGGCACCCAGGCTCTAGACATGAGGGGAAGGTAGCTAGGGTGGGGGGCACCCAGGCTCTAGACATGAGGGGAAGGTAGCTAGGGTGGGGGGCACCCAGGCTCTAGACATGAGGGGAAGGTAGCTAGGGTGGGGGGCACCCAGGCTCTAGACATGAGGGGAAGGTAGCTAGGGTGGGGGCACCCAGGCTCTAGACATGAGGGGAAGGTAGCTAGGGTGGGGGGCACCCAGGCTCTAGACATGAGGGGAAGGTAGCTAGGGTGGGGGGCACCCAGGCTCTAGACATGAGGGGAAGGTAGCTAGGGTGGGGGGCACCCAGGCTCTAGACATGAGGGGAAGGTAGCTAGGGTGGGGGGCACCCAGGCTCTAGACATGAGGGGAAGGTAGCTAGGGTGGGGGGCACCCAGGCTCTAGACATGAGGGGAAGGTAGCTAGGGTGGGGGGCACCCAGGCTCTAGACATGAGGGGAAGGTAGCTAGGGTGGGGGGCACCCAGGCTCTAGACATGAGGGGAAGGTAGCTAGGGTGGGGGGCACCCAGGCTCTAGACATGAGGGGAAGGTAGCTAGGGTGGGGGGCACCCAGGCTCTAGACATGAGGGGAAGGTAGCTAGGGTGGGGGGCACCCAGGCTCTAGACATGAGGGGAAGGTAGCTAGGGTGGGGGGCACCCAGGCTCTAGACATGAGGGGAAGGTAGCTAGGGTGGGGGGCACCCAGGCTCTAGACATGAGGGGAAGGTAGCTAGGGTGGGGGCACCCAGGCTCTAGACATGAGGGGAAGGTAGCTAGGGTGGGGGGCACCCAGGCTCTAGACATGAGGGGAAGGTAGCTAGGGTGGGGGGCACCCAGGCTCTAGACATGAGGGGAAGGTAGCTAGGGTGGGGGGCACCCAGGCTCTAGACATGAGGGGAAGGTAGCTAGGGTGGGGGGCACCCAGGCTCTAGACATGAGGGGAAGGTAGCTAGGGTGGGGGGCACCCAGGCTCTAGACATGAGGGGAAGGTAGCTAGGGTGGGGTGCACCCAGGCTCTAGACATGAGGGGAAGGTAGCTAGGGTGGGGGGCACCCAGGCTCTAGACATGAGGGGAAGGTAGCTAGGGTGGGGTGCACCCAGGCTCTAGACATGAGGGGAAGGTAGCTAGGGTGGGGGGCACCCAGGCTCTAGACATGAGGAGAAGGTAGCTAGAGTGGGAGGCACCCAGGCTCTAGACATGAGGGGAAGGTAGCTAGGGTGGGGGGCACCCAGGCTCTAGACATGAGGGGAAGGTAGCTAGGGTGGGGGGCACCCAGGCTCTAGACATGAGGGGAAGGTAGCTAGGGTGGGGGGCACCCAGGCTCTAGACATGAGGGGAAGGTAGCTAGGGTGGGGGGCACCCAGGCTCTAGACATGAGGGGAAGGTAGCTAGGGTGGGGGGCACCCAGGCTCTAGACATGAGGGGAAGGTAGCTAGGGTGGGGGGCACCCAGGCTCTAGACATGAGGGGAAGGTAGCTAGGGTGGGGGGCACCCAGGCTCTAGACATGAGGGGAAGGTAGCTAGGGTGGGGGGCACCCAGGCTCTAGACATGAGGGGAAGGTAGCTAGGGTGGGGGGCACCCAGGTTCTATCCTCTACTCAGCAGTTCAAAAAGTCTCTCCAAGTCATCTCTCAGATGACACGCGACTACTGCAGTGTTGAGGGAATCCTGCTAAAATTGCAGATATCATGGTTATTATTGATGATAGAAACAAATATTATGTGATATCATTTATGGAGCATTAAGTTAGCAATAAGATTGGTTCTATATACTTTCTAGATTCCGCTCACAATATCGGAGATATTTTCATTTTCGATCTTTTGTTCGATTTCCGCAATTAACGAACTCCGTCTTTAGTTTTACAAAAAATGTATAAATATAAAAGTTGGAAGCGATATATATATATATAAAACTTCATTTTTGTCGTCTCTTTAGTAGGATCATGGACAATTGAAGAAGTTGTTGGAAAATCGCGTCATGAGTACAACCTCAATAGCTGATTTCTCTTAAAGCAAATCTGCTAAAAATTCAAATAACTCGATTAATATGCAATATAGAAAAAATCCGTCACGCAGAGGCTGCGTAAACTAAGCAGATTTCCCATGTGAAGTTTTACAATAGAGAAATCTGCCTAATAACAACTGTAGTAGTAAGTCCTATTCACGAGAGACGAATAGTTACGGAAACGGCCGCCAGAGCTCTCGGCGGAAAGTTCGAACATAGCCGACTCCTGCCAACCACACGCAGCATTCAAATGCAAATATCTCGTTTAATATTCAAGATACAGAATAAATGTATAAAACAATATTTATAGTAAATTTAATTTCCAATAAGACTCATTCTATACAATGTTTCGATCCGACGCATAAAAACGGAGATATTTGGAATTTTCAAAACTCCCCCTTCCACTGGTTCGATTTCAGCCATTAACGAACTTGATTTTCCTTTTTACATAAAACGATTAAATTCCGAGTTTGGTAATGATAAGACAAAAATTGCGACCGCTAAAGCGTTAACAGACAACGGTCGCAATTTTTGTTTGATCGTAACCAAACTTCATATTTAAGCGTTTTACGTAAAAAGAAAGATCAAGTTCGTTAACGGCTGAAATCGGACCAGTGGGAGAGGGGGGATTTTTGAAAATTCCGAATATCTCAGTTATTATGCGTTGGATCGAAAAATTGTATATAATCAATCTCATTTCAAATTAAATGTACTATAAATATTGTTCTATACATTTATTCTGTATCTTGAATATTAACCGAGATATTTGCATTTGTATTGTGTGTATGGTCGACGGAACCCCGCCATGTTCCGGACTCTCCGCCGAGAGCTCTGGTGGCCGTTTCCAGAACTATTCGTCCCTCGTGAATAGGTTTAGAGATCCCTTCCTACTACAGCTGTTATTAGGCGGATTTCTCTATTGTAAAACTTCACGTGGGAAATCTGCTTAGTTTACGCAGCCCCTGCGTGACGGACTTTTGTTTCTTTCGTGTGTGTTTGTTTGTTACCTTTTCACGCATAAACGGCTGAACCGAATTTTATGAAACTTGGTATGTATATTAATACAAGCCCAACTTAGACTTTAGGCTATATTAATTTTCTCTGAGAGGAGCAGGAGTAGGGGTTATAAGGGAGACCTGAAATTAAATGTAGTGATATTTCGCTTTCTATTCGTTTTTCGGCAAATATGCACATAACAAAAGTTGTTTATTTTGTTATTTAGAGAAACTTTTGTTATATACGCTATCGTCGTTACCGAAGTATAAAGGCGTTATACGCTAAAAATTATAGCGGGAGTCAACAATTTTATTTGGCACAAAATACTCAACCGAACTAAATAAAAAACTCGGTATGTGTATTATTACTAACGCCTTCCTTATAATAAGCCATACTAACATTTCTAGAGACGGGCAGGAGTGGGGGTTATAAGGGAGGCCTGAAATTAAAAATAGTGATATTTCATTTCCTATTGGGGTTTCGGCAAATATGTACATAACAAAAGTTATTTATTTTGTTATATAGAGAAATTTGCTCAACAATTCTTTTCAATATAAACTACCAGGTATCTCACCTGGAAAAATTAATTCAAATTAAAATATATTATAATATTTTGTCCTTAATAATTTAAATCTATGCATAATGCACAGGAAACGGGAAATATGACAGTATGGAAAGCAGTGAAGTCTTACATAAAAAATTAATTTTATTATTAAAAAATCCACAGAAACAACGGGTACCCTAAACACTGGGACGGGTAAATGTCAAAATATTGTCCAAAGTAAAGCCTTGCCAAAAAAATACCATCACCATTCAGCCTCAAATGAATTCCCGGGCGAAGCCGGGTATCTGAGCTAGTATATATATATATATATATATATATATATATATATATATATATATATATATATATTAGAACGGACCTCATTTTCGTCATCTCCTGGGTAGGATCGATGGACATTTGAAGAACTTTTTCGAAAATCGCGTCATCGAGTACGATCTGAAAAGCTGATTTCCCTTTAGGGAAATCTGCTAAAAATTGAGACCGCTAAAGCGTAAAAAATATATATGAATTGTTAGGAACGGACTTCATTTAAGCACTCCATCCCGTGGGTAGGATCGATTAACATTTGAAGAAATGTTTTGAAAACTACGTCATGAGCATTTTACCTTAACAAATGATCATCCCTTAATGGAAATCTGTTAAAAGTATTCTGCAATTAATTTTGTCAAAGATTAGTCAAGATTTAGGTTCAAGTGGTAATAAAGAAGATATTTCGGACATTTGATTTCCCCGCTGCTTTCACCTTCAAGTCATATTTACAGATCGTCTTCAGCTTTGGTAGGATCGATGAACTTTTGAAGAAAATGTTGGAAAATTTTGAGCACGGCTTCTACTGCTGAGATCCCTCAGAGGAAATCTGCTTGAATGACAGATTTACAATTTCGCCACAGATTCGGCTCGTACCCTTCAATAAGCAGGCTGAATTTTGGTAAAGTTTAGTTTAAAAATCAGCTTTAATGTTGGAGGGTATAAAACAATTATTATAATTAACAATATCTTAGTTAAACGGCTGGAACTAATGATAATATAGTGGAGAGGGGAAGGTGTTATCAGTGAGTTATCAGCTTAATGGAGGTTGCGCTCTGATAAATGAGCTTCACAGCTCTTTCTCCAAGGGAAGGGCCCAGATATCGATCCCTATACTTTTTCAAAACATCGATCTTTCATCATAGATATGATCTCTCTTCTCTATATCGATTTATTTCACCCCGGCATCTATGTTTTTAGCAGATTTTTCTTAAATAGCTGTTAACGCAGAAGAGGCCGCAATTTAAAGCAGAATTCTCTAAAGGTTATACTCAGCACGCGAAATATATACATATATATATATATATATATATATATATATATATATATATATATATATAAAATTGTAACCCCTGTCTGTACATTAATTTTTTTCGCGAATTTTCACGATAACTTTTCGTTTCACATGTCATAGACACCATAACTGCATTTTGTTTCTTTCGTGTCTGTTTGTTTGTTACCTTTTCACGCATAAAAGGCTAAACCGAATTTTATGAAACTTGGTATGTAATATTACTACTAGCCCAACTTAGGCTTTAGATTATGTTAATATGCTCTAAGACGAACAGTAGTGGGGGGTTATAGGGGAGGCCTGAAACTAAAAATAGCGATATTTCGTTTCCTATTGGTTTTTCAGCAAATATGAACACAACAAAAGTTATTTATTTTGTTATTTAAAGTAACTTTTGCTATATACACTTTTTTTGCATACCGAATTATAAACGAGATATACGAAAAAACCTATAGCGGAACTAAACAATTTTATTTGGCACTAAAGACTCAACCAAACTAAATAAAACTCGGTATGTGTATTAGCAATAGCGCCTATAATAAAATTATAATAAGGCATACCAACATTTCTAGGGACGGGCAGGAGTGGGGGTGATAAGGGAAGGCTGAAATTAAAAATAGTGATATTTCGTTTCCTATTGGGGTTTCGGCAAATATGTACATGGCAAAAGTTGTTTATTTTGTTATTTAGAGTAACTTTTGTTATATACACTATCGTTGTATACCAAAGTATAAAGGCGTTATACGCTAAAAATTATAGCGGGTGTCAACAATTTTATTTGGCACAAAAGACTCAACTGAACTAAATAAAACTCGGTACATGTATTAGCACTAACGCTTTCATTATAATAAGCCATACTAACATTTATAGGAAGGGGCAGGAGTGGGGGTTGTAGGGGAGGCCTGAAATTAAAAATAGTGGTATTTCGTTTTCTATTGGTTTTTCTGCAAATATGCACATGACACAAGTTGTTTATTTTGTTATTTAGAGTAACTTTTGTCGTATACCGAAGAGTAACTTTTGTCGTATACCGAACTTAGCAAAACTCCATGTGTGAATTAGCATTAATTCTTCCATGATTATAAGCTATATTAAAAATTTTAGGTTCAAAGGGGAGTTGGGATTATAAGAGAGGCTGAAATGAAAAACTCGCTTTTTTTATTTTCTATTTGTTTTTCGCCAAACTTGCACATAAAAATTTGTTATTTAGAGTCACTTTTGTGTGCATTCACTTTTGTCGTAAAATGAAGAAAACACGGGATATACGCTAAACGGGAGTCAATAATTATATTAGTACTTATTTAAGGGGTTTTAATAAATGAATATTATGACAAATGATGTTATGTTTTCGTCTTATTTGATAGTTCAAAGTATGATTCGGATTAGTGAGGTTATAAATCTTCGTCACCCCTCCTCATTTATTTATTTTTCCTAGAAAATAACTTTGTTATTTTTTTCCAATAGAAATATAAACTATAAGAGCATTTCCATTATTTAATTTGTATAATGTACCTTGATGTTATTGAAACAAATATGTAATATAATAACAATTAAACGTTAATGGTAATGTCATTTTGACAAAAAACAATATGCGTTTAAACTCAATATGATATTTTCAGAGTACCATCCGGTAGATAAATTATAAAATAATGTTTTGCATCAGTAATATAAGTAGAAGAATGTTGAGAATTCTCATGCGGGAGCGGAAGATGACGGGAGCCTTACCAGTTAATTGAGTTTACTTATTTCCCGTCTGGCATTACTGGAAGCGTATTCCAGTGAGATTCACTATTACAAATATAATCTTACGTGCAAAACTTTGCCTGTGAGCTCGGATTGGCTTTTTAAAGGAAATATGTTCATTATAGATGATATTTAATTGTAATAAATGCTACCCATGATTATGGTTTGAACTATTGAAAAACGGTGAGTCAAAAAGTGTAGAGGAATAGATTAGGAACACATTTTCATTTATCCTTCAAAAATAAAATTTCTATTCTATTAATCCCCAAAAGTTACCCTTCAGGGTTGGCTATTTCGGAAAATCATTACGTCGTGGAGGGAAGTGTAATTGTACACATTGAAGTCTTACTATCAAAATACTATCATTAGTCAGTCAAGAATGATTTCCCGGGCATCGCCGGGTACCTTAGCTAGTATATATATATTGACTGTTGTGTTCATTACAATAATAATAAATGTTCATTATTGTGGGGGGGGGGGTGCAAAATTAATACACAAACTACGTATAATGATTTTATCACTATACATTTATTTGACCATCACTACTCACTTTCAGAGTTGGCAAATTATTCTTCTCTGCTAATCACAATATGTACTGATAACCCCGCGTTCCTATTACACAGCTTAATAACTCACGATGACTGTACAAATCACTGATGTTCACTAAGGAAGCGCTGCACTGATGATCACTAAACACTGCACTCTACTGATGTTCACTAAGGAAGCGCTGCACTGATGATCACTAAACACTGCACTCTACTGATGTTCACTAAGGAAGCGCTGCACTGATGATCACTAAACACTGCACTCTACTGATGTTCACTAAGGAAGCGCTGCACTGATGATCACTAAACACTGCACTCTACTGATGTGCACTATGGAAGCAATGCACTGATGATCACTAAACACTGCACTCTACTGATGTTCACTAAGGAAGCGCTGCACTGATGATCACTAAACACTGCACTCTACTGATGTTCACTAAAAACTGCACTAAACGCATTGATGTTCTATTAAGAAACCTGGAACTCTCCGTCCAGGCGTCCTTTATTTAGCTCAGTGCTAAACAACGATTTGATGTTGTACTTTAATTATGGCCCACTCAGTGCTGTCCCTGGAATGATTGGCCCGTGTAAACATGATGTTGGAGCCTTCTGCGCCTAACACCAGCCCATGTGCTGAGCAATGCCCAAAACAGCATGCTTCTTATCACCCGCTGTCGTCAAAAGGTTAAAAATTCAATGCCGATGAAGAAAGGTATTGCATGCTGTGAGGAAGGTTATAGTCTTGATTCCCAAGCCTTCACGAGCTATGCTGGCATTATTGCCCTTTTCCTCAATGCTAAATTTGCCTTAATCATGTACTCGGATTTTTTTAGTAGATTTCCCTTAAGGGAAATCAGCTATTGAGGTCGTACTCATGGCACTATTTTCGAAAATTTTCTTCAAATGTCCATCGATCCTACCCAGGAGATGACGAAAATGAGGTCCGTTCAAAATTATATATATATATATATATATATATATATATATATATATATATATATATATATATATATATATATATATATATATATTTGTCTGTTAACGCTCTAGCGGTCGCAATTTTTATTTGATCGTTACCAAACTCGATATTTAAACGTTTTATGCAAAAAGACAGATCAAGTTCGTTAATGGCTGAAATCGGACCAGTGGGAGGGGGGGGATTAGAAAGGGGATTTTTGAAAATTCGAAATATCTCCGTTACCATAAGTCAACGTGTCACAAAAGTGTATAGACCAAATCTTGTTATTAACCGAGATATTGGTATTTTTATTAAATTTGGGCCGATAACGTACGACGGAATTTCCCGCCAAAAGCTAGTTCGGCCCTTTGCCGTAACTGTTCAGCTCTCGTATGAAGATTTCTCTATTGTATAGCTTCACGTGGGAAATCTGCTTAGTTTACGCAGCCCCTGCGTGACAGACTTTTTTTTGAATATCCCGCCATGAGTACCAACTCAATAGCTGCTTTCTCTCAAGGGAAATCTGCTAAAAGTTGAGATATTTACAATTGCCTTCAGTCTTCTGTAATGTCTCCAAATAATGCAATCCATGTTAAATTTCAAGTCCTGTTACATAAGGTTCTTATTGGTCCCGAATAAGCAGACCTCCCGAATACTGATAAGAGGTGTATGAATATGTAATGCACGAGGCCGTTATCACAAGGGCCTGGCTTGAATTTATAACAAGGATTTGTCTGTCAATCTTATCAGTCTAATAGGAATGATGACAAGGATCCTTATAATAATAAGTCTTTTATCTATAGGCTGAGGTTGAGCAAATGGATGGAATATAGAAGAGAGAGGGCTTGGGGGGTTGGGGTAGGACTCTAGTGATAAGGGTTATCAGTGGGAGGGATGCTACTCCTGTTTATGGCTCTGGCGCTATTCCAGCTACATCCAAAACAACCCATCTCTCTCTCACACACACTTCCCTCCCCTCTCACTCTCTCTCTAACCACGAAATATATAGGGGTTAGGAGAAGGGCTACCTGGGGCAGAGTTGAGATCCCCATGTGAATATTAACATCCCTACTCCCGCCAATTTTGTTTAAAATATTCCATGCCTGCCCACTTATAACCTACTCTAGATACCTCTCTCGGGAAACGGCTTGAAGGTTCATTTTTAGCAGATTTCCTTCAAGGGAAATCAGTTATTGAGGTACTCACGACGCGATTTTTGACAATTTTCTTCAAATGTCCATCGATCCTACTCAGGAGCTGAAGAAAATGAGGTCCGTTCAAAATTATATATATATGTCTGTTAACGCTCTAGCGGTCGCAATATTTGTTTGATCGTTACCAAACTCGATATTTAAACGTTTTATGCAAAACGACAGATCAAGTTCGTTAATGGCTGAAATCGGACCAGTGGGTGGGGGGTTTAGAAAGGGGATTTTTGATTACCAGAAGTCGGATCACAAAAGTGTATAGACCAAATCTTGTTATTAACCGAGATATTGGCATTTTTATTAAATTTGGACCGATAACGTACGACGGAGTTTCCCGCCAAATGCTAGTTCGGCCCTTTGCCGTAACTGTTCGGCTCTCGTATTTAGATTTCTCTATCGTATAACTTCACGTGGGAAATCTGCTTTGTTTACGAAGCCCCTGCGTGACGGACTTTTCACTCATATGACAGCTAGAGAAATTATCGGATGTAGATGAATATAACTTAGGCCATCCCGCTTTTCGGAGTATGAAAGATAAAAAAAAAACATTTAGTTTTGATGACATACCAGCTTGAACTGCTTAAGAAGCGAGATAGTGAAGTGAAGTTGTTGTTTGATGTAATCACAAATTGTAATGAGTATGGAAATATTCCAGCCGAGTTTATCAGAAGTCAAACACTTGTTATACCTAAAGAAGGTAGCTCAAAGAACCGCAATAATTATAGAACTATTTTTCTTCGTCTCCAGTACTCTTAATTATTATTAATTGTAATTAAAAATAGGCTAAGGAATAAAATTAAACACTACGTCGACGAAGATTTTGGATACCGATCCGGAAGAGGAACAAGAGAAGCAATTGGAAAAAAACAACGATATTTGCTTTTGTAGGTAAAGAAATAGTTTTGATACTGTCAACTGGAAACTGATGCTTGCCTACATGCGTAAAAGTAGATTGGAAATATCGTCGTATACTGAAATATAAAGGCGTTATACGTTAAAAATTATAGCGGGAGTGAACAATTTTATCCGGCACACTCGGTATGTGTATTAGCACTATTGCCTTCATAATAATAAGCCATACTAACATTTCTAGGGACGGGCAGTAGTGGGGGTTGTAAGGGAGGCCTGAAATTAAAAATAGCAGTATTTCGTTTTCTATTGGTTTTTCTGCAAATATGCACATGACACAAGTTATTTATTTTGTTATTTAAAGTAACTTTTGTTATGTACACTATTGTCGTATAACAAAGTATGAACGAGATATACACTAAAAACTAGAGCGGGAGCCAACAATTATGTTGGGTACTAACGATTGAACAGAACTTAACAAAACTCGGAATGTGAATTAGCATTAATTCTTCCACGATTATGAGATATAATACAATTTTTAGGTCCTAACGGGAGTGGGGGTTATAAGGTAGGCCTCAAATGAAAAATTGCGATATTCTGATCCCCATTGGTTTTTCAAAGATTTTCTATAAAAAATATAAAAATGCCATCATTAGTCAGTGAAAGATTATTTCCCGGACATCGCCGGGTATATTAGGTAGGTATATATAGTAGGTGTATATAGAAAATACGTACATTATAGATGATATTTAATTACAATAAATGCTATCCATGATTATGATTTGAATTATTCACGTAGTGTCAAACAGTGGAGAGGGAATGATTGGAGGCTTATTTTCATTTATTCTTCAAGTGTAATAGTTATTTTCATCACTAGTACGCAAAGTGTATCATTTCTGTACGAGGTCGAGTTACACGTACGAGGCGAAGCCGAGTTCGGGAATAAGACCGAGTACAGAAAACATACTTTGCGTACGTATGTTGAAAATGACTTTTCATTATACTGTACCTATTCTTAAAAGGAAATAAGGTAAATATTTTAATATTTTTATTCTTATAAAAAAATCAGAAGATAAAGATATGAATTCTAAAATATGAAACATATGTTTATTAAACTGCAAAGGTTATTCAACAGATAAATAGAATAGGCAATAGACCTATAATTTAAAATTAATATTTATTGTGCAATTTTTATTGTTACTTATATTAATACCTTTTTGCGGTATTATTAACCTACGCACTATTATTAAACATTGTTTTGATTTAATAAATACAGGTTAAGTAAGTATGCAATATACAATGAATGATAGTATAATGAGGAATATTCCAATAACAGCTGTTACTTTTCTGTACTAGTAAAGAAAAGTATCACTTTGCGTACTCAAACGATACACTGAAAACACATGTTATTTTAACAGTATAATGAAAATTTTTTTTTCTATAGGTCACCCAACGGACCCTTACGGGGAAAATGGCCCAGACGGAAAGAGCAGTTGTACACGTAGAAGTATTGCCAAAAACAGAATAGAATCTTTCTGCCTCAAATGATTTTCCGAGCGAAGCCGGGTACCTTAGCTAGTATATATATATATATATATATATATATATATATATACATACACAGTAGTTTTAGTTTGGCATGGCCTTCGATGATAGACATTAATATGATTTAAATTTTATATAAATTACCTAAATTGTAGGGATCTGAGACAATTACGAAACGAGTTTATTTTTATTTTTTTTTGACTTAGTTTTTAGCCTTGAATGAGCACCCACCTTGCCATTTAGCAATATGTTGTGTAAGGATTGTATTTCCAACTGAAATACCCCTTATTGTTTTCATCAAGCACGGGAATGGGGAGGGTTCAGAGAGAGGCTAAAATAAACAATTCGTAATATCTCAGTTGAGACCCATAGTGAATAATCAGAAGATAATCTTATTCATTTTTGTTTGGTATTTCCCCATCGTAGGATCTTCTATATCTTCTTTGTTATAAGTAATTGATTTAATGTATATTAGAGACAGCTTATTCTCATTAATATATTGTGAATATGTTCGCTTTGCTCAACTTATGTAAGCGTGGACAATTCATCATTCCATTCTACAGCTTGAGTGGAGACCATGGAATGTCTCTACCGTATGCCCTGGCCAGGGGCAATCATCGTCGCTTAGGAATGTAATCTGCAGTCGATCACATTTAGACACGACGTACGAAACGTTCTTATTCTATATATTCTCTATTTTCTTTGCTACAGTGCCTTATATTACATGTCTGGTTCTCACAACCTCATTTTCGATATTATAAATAAATGAACCTTTCTCGATTATCACAGCCTATTAAATCAGAGGTATAATCGTTTCGTCTATCGACCAGATAGTGAAATATTAGGCAATGCCCAGCACTTGGGATATCTGCTTCTGGTTCCCTGTTTTGGGGACTTTCTAGGCTTATCCGTCGTGTATATATATATATATATATATATATATATATATATATATATTTATATATATGATAGATGTAGAGGCGTCGGTCGACCTGATAATCTTGGTTGAGAGGTATTGAGGGCGATTCGGAGCTGATCCTCCAAGTTGGTTCAGGCTGCTGGATCTATTTGCTGTGGGTAAATAGGAGATTGGGTAAACAGGTTGCTAGGGGCAATAAATTACTCCCCCTGCCAACAGGTATCTCTCTCTCCCTTACCCTCTCTCTCCCTCTCTCTCTCTCTCTCTCTATCCCTCTCTCCATTTGGAGAAAACTCGTAAGACATAGTGATCAGAATTATAGTTCGGCTTAAATAACCACCCATAAATATTATTAAATAAAAAACTTAGATAATATATCGTTGTAAAAATATCTCAAATTCAATGCATGCAATTATTGGTCTAGTTGTTATGAAAGCCTGTAACGCAGGGGCTGCGTAAAGTAAGCAGATTTACCACGTACTGGTATGACCCACTACTGATCTCATCTCGCCATATTTTCTCAATTTCCAAAAAAAAAAACAACAAAAAATTGAAAAATCCTATGAGTAGTGGAAAAGTAGGCAGTTAATAAATAATCATTGAAGTTGACATCACACAAGTTATTTGCATATTTCTCATCTAGATATGAATAAATCAATATTGAGCATTCAAGCTTGGAATAACGCTTTTCATGAAATTTTCCCTTTTTTAGTTAATGTGCGTTGACTAAATGTTGGGGTTTAATGAAGACTGGATTACAAAATGTAAAAATAACAATTGGTATTTTAGATTAAGAAAAAAAAATGTCTATCACTTTGTCATTATAACATTAATTCATTTCCTCGACACATTTTCTCCTTCTCATGGGGTATTTCTACCGAAAATGCTTGTTAAGGTTGTCTTCCTGTAGAATATTATTAATCCCAGACCGTTGCCCAGGGGTCCCTGGGGTTGTGTAAACTAAGCAGATTCCCCCATACTATATGAATCACTAGAGATCTCATGTCATCATATGCTCTCTATTTCTAAGTAAAAATCCTATGAGTAGAATTAGTGGTTTACTAGTATCGAACGGAACAGTTAAACATCAAGTATGAATCAAATAAACATTTTTGTGTTGACAGTAGGATCGACGAAGGTAATTTTTCGAAAATCTCGTCATGAGTACATCAATTATAGCTGATTTCCGTATGGGATACTGCTAAAATGAGCTATTAAATACTGCACAGATGCACTTTTTACTCGAATAGATTTTCCTAGCTCGGTCCCATGAAGAACGCTCGTTATGATGATGAAATACAAAAATAATAAATTCAAAGATTATTTCAGTCACATGAGATTTCTTTGTAACATATATTTCAAAAATCTTGAAACATCTTTTTGTACGGATCTGTGTCTTTGGTCTTAAAAGTGACTTGCTTGGCGTTCCCTGAACTCACTAATTTATTCAAGTCATTTTGCGTTTCAGGAACGAAGGACGGTTTTATTTTGTAGTTGAGCAACGATAGCCAGCTGATGGGCGAGAACCATTGGTGGCCTTTGATGTCTTCGACGCCATTCCTCAGGTTGCCGAATCGTCTAGTCAGATCAACCTGGAGTATGTTGGAGATGAGGTGTTTCAGATCCTGAGAAAGCCTCTTGGGGAAACGGAAATGCCTGCCAACTATCCTCTCGTATATCTTCATGGTATCGTTGGCCGTGAAGGGTGGATATCCCGCCGTCATCTCGAACAGGAGTACACCCAAGGCCCACCAGTCGACAGCTTTGCCGTAAGCCTTGCTTGTTATGATCTCTGGCGCGAGGTATTCGGGAGTACCGCAGAACGTGTAAGTCCTGTCTTTGATCACCTTGCAGAAGCCGAAGTCAGTCACCTTGACGTAACCCCTCGGGTCTAGGAGGATGTTCTCCGGCTTCAAATCTCTGTAGACCATATCGCAGTAATGGAGGTACTCCAAGGCCAGCACTACCTGGGCACCATAGAACTTAGACAGGTCCTCCGGGAAATATTTCATCTTCCGTAGATGAGAGAACATCTCTCCACCTTCGATGAACGGCAGTCCTAGAAATAAGTAAACGTTGTCCTGAAAAGAAAACTCCAGCTGAACAGTGAAAGGATGGTTGAGTGCTTGAAGGATTTTCTTTTCGTTGAGTATATGTTTGACAACCTTTGATTTGACCAGTTTGTCTTTATCTTGCCGCTTAATGGCGTAAAATGTCTCTTTGCCCTTGAGCCTGGCCAAAATAACCGTTCCAAAAGCACCTGAGCCCAGTTCCCGAAGGTAATCAAAGTCATTCTTCTCATAAAAGCTATTGCTCTTTTGGCTTTCCACCAGACTCACAAATTCCTTCTTTCCTTCTTCTAAGAATATCTTCCAGTCATTAATGTTTTTCAAACTTCTTTTAAGACTTACATCCATTTTTATTATTTACATGAATTTTTATTATTATTAAAATGAGGAATAGTGACTAGTGAAATTTACATATCTTGGATTTAGACTAATGGAAAGACCTGAAAGTTGATGTGGTACAGGCTAAAAAAAGAGAAACATATGGCTATTAAAATGGTTATGTAATTCAAAAGGTTAAAGTGGCGTTTACCTAAAGTGGCGAGTTCGATTCTTGCCTGGGCAAAGGAAATTATTTAGTGACGAAATTCATTACATAACGTCCACAGTCCCACCCTGGCTAGAAAAGGGTGGTAACCTGTAGATAACCCGTCCCAATTAGCCTTAGTTGCAAAAGTGGACGTTAATAAATAATAATAATAAAGTAAAACACTATTAATATATTGTGTGCTACCCTTCTTACCTCTAGTAGATGTTCCTTGAATTGTACAATGAGGCCATTTTAGTTCCACTTACCCATTATCTGCCGGACTGAAGTTCCCCTTGAGAGTTAGGCGTTTGACTTGATTCACTTGAGAAGCGTCGGTTCGATTCCCGTAGAGGGAGATACGAATTTATTTATTAAGCAACATTGGAAAGTAAACTCCTTAGTCTCATCCTAGCTATAAAAGGCTGTTAACCTGTCGATCCGAATAGCCATTGTAGCATCAAGTGGACGTTTATAAAAAATATTAACATTTGTATACAGAAAAGATTAGGTGAGAAGGGGTTAGCTGATACTAAACCCGCCATCTCTTAATGCCTTGCAAAATGTGCATCCATGTATACAATTGTAGAACCCTGACCTGACATTAAAAATAGTGATATTTCGTTTCCCATTGGTTTTTCGGCAAATATGCACAGGATAAAAGTTGTTTATTTTGTTATTTAGAGCAATTTTTGTCTTATAATAAAGTATAAACGAGATATCCACTAAAAAATTAAAGCGGGAGCCAACAATTTTATTGGGCACTAACGATTGAACTGAACTTAACAAAACTCGGTATGTGAATTAGCATTAATTCTTACATGATTACAAGCTATATTAAATTTTTTAGGTTCAAATGGGAGTGGGGGTCTGAATAAAAACTTCGCGATATTTTATTTTCTATTTGTTTTTAGGCAAACGTTCACATAACAAAAGTTGTTTTTTGTGTTATTAAAAGTAGGTTTTGTTTTAAAAATAATATTATTAAATATAATATCCTAATCGCTTGATATATCATGCAGGACAACGTCTGTCGTGTCTGCAATTATATTCATATAATCATTTAATAAATAAAATATATGAAAAATATTTGAAACAATGAGAAGAAAAAAAAATCCGTCACGCAGGTGCTGCGTAAACTAAGCAGATTTCCCACGTGAAGTTTTACAATAGTGAAATTTCAGAATAGAGAGTCAAACAGTTACGGGAACGGCCCGAACTAGCTCGACGGAAACTCAAGATTAGGCCCGAAGTTAGCCGATCTCATCTCAAGCTGAAAACAGACAAATGCAAATATCTCGGTTAATATTCAAGATACAGAATAAATATATATATAACATTATTTATAGTAAATGTAAATTTGTAAACGTAGATATTTCGAATTTTCTAAAATCCTCCCCTTTAACCCCCCCCCTCCCCTTGTCCGATTTCAGCCATTAATGAACGTGATCTTTATTTTGCATAAAACATTTAAATATCGAGTTTGGTAACGATCAAACGAAAAACCGCTAGAGCGTTAACAGACAAATATATATATATATATATATATATATATATATATATATATATATAATTTTCAACGGACCTCATTTTCGTCATCTCCTGGGTAGGATCGATGGACATTTGAAGAAATTTTTCGAAACTCACGTCATGAGTACGACCTCAATAGCTGATTTCCCTTAAGAGAAATCTGCTAAAAATACAGTTGGAACACATGATATTTTTTTCAAGTAATTTAAATTAAAAGATTACTTAAACTATTTTTAAAAAAAAAATTATCCTCATAATGTTTTATGATTTATATCCCCTAAAAAGACAGGGATATCATTGGGAAAAAAAATAACTATTATATAGTCTGTTCGTCCGTGATATATGCACTGACTGTTATCAACAATTGTAAACCTATGTAAATAGGCTCTTGCCGTTCCAAGTCCTGCCAGAACACAGTTATTCTATTATTTAACTTATAAGATTTTCCTTTGTTCAATATTATGTTATGTTATATGTTTATTAATATGTACATTTATTGTTGTGTTAGTCCACCTGGCATTCCATTGTTTAAATGTCTCTAGCCATAGTGTGCTTTTAATCTTAGATTTAGTCACATTAACCAGTATTATCATTTCCAATATGTCCAGTGAGAGCTAAATCCATATCTATTGGCAGAATATCAATTCTTTTCTCTTTTTCCCTTCAAGTCTTTATTATTTAATAATTCAGATTGTTTTACCCAGATAAAGGTTTTCCTTATTTTCACAAGAACTTTTTGTAATTACGTGGTCCAGAATAGGTTAGTTATTCTCCTTCGGCGAACTCTCTTATTTTCGGTTTCGAGAGGAAATATTTACTGTTCTATTGGATACAGTCCTGATTCCAATCTTGTAAAATGCCCTTGAGTATTCTAGGCGAAGAGCGAGGTTCTTTTTATGAAGTTTGTTTGTATTTGTTGAGCCTCATCGCCAAACTTGCTCCAACTTGTTCCATAAAGACTCGCCGCCGTAATCTCTGTTCCAAAGAGTTCCTTTCCCGTTCCCCAACTATCGTCCCTTCCTTTTAATAAAACATGTTTTGTTCCACCTATAAAGTTTCCTATAGACAAACACATTCAATGGGTCTGTTTACGTTGACTAGAGGAAAAGATTCCGGCACGCAGGGGCTGCGTTAGCTAAGGAGATTTCCCACTGTGTGCCACGTATTGTCATGTATCTCAAAAAGTAAAAGTTCAATGATAACAATATTTGGTATTTATGATCTAAAAAACGAGCTTATTGTTAATATGACATGAGTAGATCTTTACTGAAGGCCAAGAACTATAAAATGTAAATATCTCATTTAAAACATAGGTAGTGAAAATACGTACACAACAATGTTTATAGAAAATTAAATTTGCAATAACATTGGTCCTATACAATTTTTCCATCCGACGTACAGTAACGGAGATATTTCGAATTTTCGATTAAATTTATGTCTTTATATGTCAAAGAATGGTTTCCCAAGGATGTTCTATTTTCTTAATTATCGACATTTTTACAACGTTGTTTCAATTTTTTCCTTTAGCTCTCCCATGTATAAAATTTGTCAGAGGGAGAACATTTTATTTCATGAATATTGTATTTGGTTTCCTTGACTTACTTTATTAGCAGATTTCCCTTAAGGTAATACCGAGTTTTGTTTTGTTCGGTTGAGTCTTTTGTGCCATATAAAACTGTTGACTCTCGCTATAGTTTTTAGCGTATAACTCATTTATACTTTGATATACGCCGAAAATGGATATAACAAAAGTTACTATAAATAACAAAATAAACAACTTTTTTAATATACATATTTTCCGAAAAAGCAATACAAAACGAAATATCGCTATTGTTAATTTCAGACTTCCCTTATACCCCCACTTCTTTTCGTTTCAGAGAATATTAATATAGCCTCTAAGTTGGGCTAGTAGTAATATATATATCAAGTTTCATAAAATTCGGTTCAGCCGTTTATGCGTGAAAATGTAACAAACAAACAAGTTTTTCTTCTCTCTTAGTTTTTAGTCTAGTATGTAGGTCTTTCCGTAAAATAAAGCTGTTTATGAAGAAAAGAAAAATTCAGTTTTAAGATGACGGAATGATTATAGCAGTATCTGTTGTAGTTCGTTGTTGTAGTTAAATATCTTATGTAATGCTATTGCTGATAATGGCATCTAAATAACACCCCCCCCCCCTATATTTTCTATTTCCATAGTAAACCTGTTGCTTCTATGTCCCCTGTCCTGCAGAGAGAACTCACCGGGCAGCCTATAATCGTATGTACCTTCCCATTCCCATGGTCCGACATATATAGTATGTATCCTGGAATACCCAACAACTTTGGTCCAGGACTGCTTTAAATAAATCACACAATTAGCTCGGGATACATCCTTTATCAACTAGTACATGGCGAAGGAGTGGCATTATTTCACTTGATGAACTAAAGTAAATAAATAAACGACGTCGACACCATAATACATAGATTACTGTATGAAGAGCCATTTGAAATACTACTACTAGGAACAATGTATTTTGGCTTGTACGACGTATAAAACAAATTCCTCTCATGGGCAATTTTGTAGCGAGTGCTGAAACATATGATACTTTAGTGGACTGAGTGGGGTAAAATAATTAGTTCTGTGCGCTTTTCAATTTGTATATTAAAAACAATAAAAACTTCTTGTCATAAAATATTTACAAGTAACAAATCTAGTAGTTTCACTATTCACTATAGTCCAGTTTCAACACCCACAACTCATCACAGTTAGCGCGAGACACTAGATAATAATTTATAAACTTTAACTTGCCGATGTGATTTTCATCTCGCAATTCTCGTTAACCTTTTTTTCACTGACTGAACATATTTTAAAACCATCTGGTATTTTTTATACCGCAAGGTTACCTTTTTTAGCGTACGACTCACTTACGAGTACGTGAGTCGCCGCTACAATACCATATGCCTGAATGGTATGTCCGGACATCAACGGCATAATATAAGTCTGGGGAGGAAGGGATTCATCTCAATAAGCCTCTCACTCTCAAATACATTAAATAAACATTGTATGTCTTTAATTCCAACAACATCAATTCCAAAAATAAAGTGATCATAAATTTTATAACAAATTACATATGCTGTTAACATGTGCTTTGCACTAATTTTCAATAATGTGATAACCACTAGATGTAGCTCATTTAAGTCGAAATTAATGTTTACTTATCAGATATTAAGGAAAACAATGTTACTGCAAGGTCTATTCTTGATATTTATAGTATTGACGATTACAAATGGAGGATACGGCAATACAGAAGAAAGTAAGCCTAGAATCTTTCTCTTTGAAATATCTTTTAAAGTCCAGATTATCGTGATTTTTACGAAGGGTTATCTACAAGTTGCCAAGTCAGATTGGAACCACTGATTTTCCCTTTGGGATTTAAACTAAATAAATTCCTGCTGGTCAGAAAGGAATCGAAACCATGAATCTTAATTCACTTAGAGAGTCTAGAGTCTTGGGTTGTTTTTCCTCCAGGAAATTATGAGGTAATAATCTATGAGATCTTTATTTAGTGAAGTAGGCGTCAAATAAAATCCCAGTCCCACAGTATGGCTAGAAAAGGGAGATAACCTGTATTCTATTACGGCTTATCCAGATCTGATGTGGTACAGGTTACCACCCTTTTCTAACCTGAGTAGGTCCAAATGTATGTAGTGATTTGAATTTTACATTTAACATGAATAATTCTTAATAATTTGGTGAGGAGGAAGGGTTTTGGCATATTCAAATCACTGAATATGCGGGAGCCCTCCCTCCACACCAATAAAAATTATCAATAATTACTCATGTTAATGTAAAATTCAAATAGTTATATATAGTACATAGTTTCAATAGCGTCAGCATTTCGGAGGAAATAAGCTACTCTATACCAGAATTAGAGTGTGATTCTCCACAACTTCTGCTAAATTCAGCCTGACTTTGTTTAAAAATTACTCAAAGAAAATTGAATAGTGAAGATGCCCTTATAGATTACATTTCCATTGGAAATAAATAAGGCTACTTCTTAGTGAAAATAAATATTAGAGGAGGTAGGGGGGGGTGTGGCTGCAGGGATTTATAACCTCATTAATCCGAGTTATACATTGAACTACCATATAACTCTAAAAAACGTAGCATTACTCGTATATCGGATAAACTTTAATTAGTACTAAAACAATTGGTTACTCACGCTATAGTTTTAGCGTATATCTCGTTTATACTTTGTTAAACGACAAAATCGTGTATATCAAATCAATTTGAAATACCAAACTAAAAATCTTCAGTATATGCATGAGATAATAGGCTTCCCGGATAACCTCCAACTTTTCCTTTTCCTCTGTATGAATGCTAACATAGCTCATTTTCATAGAGGAGTGGATGCTAATTACTTACCGATTTTTAATTAATTCAATTGTCTTTTGCGCCTAATAAAATGGTTGACTTCCGCTATAGGTTTTAGTGTATATCTCTTTTATAATTCGGCATACGAAAAAAGTATACATAACAAAAGTTACTTCAAATAACAAACAACTTTTGTTACGTGCATCTCTTGAAAAACCAGTGTTAAACGGAATATTGCAATTTGTCATTTCTGACATCCATTATAACCCCCCACTCCTGTTCGCCTCAGAGCAAATTAATATACGCGTGAAAAGGGAACAAACAGACAACAAACCTAAAAATTACAGATATTGTGTCTGGCATGTCAAACGAAAAATTGCGATATTCCGTTTTCCATTGGTTTTTCTGCAGTTACAAGTAACAAAAGTTGTTCATTGTGTTATTTAAAGTAACTTTTGTTATATATACTTTTTCTTATACCGAAGTAAAAACAAGATATACTCTAAAACCTATAGCGGAAGTCAACAATTTTATTGGGCCCAAAAAAACAACCTAATTATACAAAACTTGGTATGTGAATTAGCGTCCACTCCTCCATAAAAATTACACATACACACATTATACATGCTTTTGTCGTTTAATAAAGTATAAACGAGATATCCTCTAAAACTATAGCGAGAGTAACCAATTGTATTATTACAAATTAATGGTTATAAATCTGCTCAGCCCCCCCCCCACCTCCTTTAATATTTATTTTCATTGGGAAATAACGTTATTTATTTCCAATGGAAATGAAAACTATAAGAGCATTTTCATTATTTAATATTTATTACGGAATTATTAAACAAAAACATGCTGAATTACGGGTACACAAGGAGTATTAGCGGAAGTTGTGGGAAATCAAACTCTTTAATTAGTAGCTTATTTCCTCCGATATGTTGACGTTATTGAAACAACAATGTACTACATATAACTATTAAACGTTTCTTGATAATGGCATTATGATAATATGCGTTTAAACTCGATTTGATTGTTTGAGAAATAATTCTGGGTTGCATGTAGGGCAACTATCCTTCCCCCTCACCTGTCATTATGAACATAAATTCATTTATTTTTATGTTACCATACTTATTTATTTCCACCGGGTAAATTAATTATTAGAATAATCAAATTCTTCAATGTTTTGAATAATTAATTTAAGTAAAGCAATGTTGATAACCCTCAAGCGGAACGGGAAGTTGTACGGAGAATAATTACAGAAAATATGTGCATTATAGATACTATTAGCAGATTTCCCTTAAGGGAAACGCTATTGAGGTTGTACTCATGATGGAATTTTCGACATTTTTCTTCAAATGTCCATCGATCCTACCTAGTAGATGACGAAAATGAGGTCCGTTCAAAAATGTGTGTTTATATATATATATATATATATATATATATATATATATATATATATATATATATATATTTGTCTGTTTCTGCTCTAGCGGTCGCAATTTTTATTTGATCGTTACCAAACTCGATATTTAAGCGTTTTATGTAAAACGAAACATCAAGTTCGTTAATGGCTGAAATCGGACCAGTGGGAGGGGGGGTTTAGAGGGGAGGATTTTCGAAAATTTGAAATATTCCCGTTAGTATACGTCGGATCGAAGAATTAAATAGAACCAATCTTATTGCAAATTTACTGTACTATAAATATTGTTATATACATTTATTCTCTATCTTGAATATTAACGGAGATATTTGCAATTTTATGAAATCGGGGCGGCTAACGGATGAGAGTGAGTTTCCCGCCAAAAGCTAGGTCGGCCGTTTTCTTAACTCTTCGGCTCTCGTGAAATTTCTCTATTGTAAAACTACACGTGGGAAATCTGCTTAGTTTACGCAGCCCCTGCGTGACGGACTTTTTAATAATCATAACTTCTATCCAAGATCAAGATTTGAATTATTCACGTTGTGTCAAACAGTAGAGAGGGATTGATTGGGAACTCATTTTAATTTACTCTTTTTAATTAAAATATTTATTCTAATAGTCGCCTACAGTTACTTGGCCTTTATGGAAAAATAATATGCCTAAACGGGAAGTATAAAGGTACACGTTGAAGCCTTGCTATAAAAATACCCTCAATATTCAGCCTCTAATGATTTACCTAGCCGGGTACCTTAGCTAGTATATATATATATATATATATATATATATATATATATATATATATATATATATATATACTAGGTGATACTAGGTATTTTTTTGGCAAGGCTATACTTTGCACATTATTTTGACATTTACCAGTCCAGTGTTTAGGGTTTATACCTGTCGTTGTTGTGGATTTGTTAATAATAAAATTAAATTTTTAATTAGACATCACTGTCCTCCATATTGTCATATTTCCCGACTCGTGTGTATTATGCATAGATTTGAATTATTAACGTCAAAATATTAACATAGATTTGAATTAATTTTTCCAGGTGAGGTACCTGGTAGTTCATATTGAAAAGAATTGTTGATCATATCAATATTTCAACGCAAATTACTTGCTTCATACATTGTTCCCGAAAAAATGTATAAATCAAAAGTTACTCTAAATAGTCCGTCCCTAGAAATGTTGGCTGTACGGCTGATTATAATGAAGGCATTAGTGCTAATTCACAAACCGAGTTTTATTTAGTTCGGTTGAGTCTTTTGAGCTAAATAAAATTGTTCACTCCGCTATAGGTTTTAGCGTATATCTCATTTATAATTCAGTATACGAAAAAAATATATATGACAAATCTTACTCTACATAACAAATAAACAACTTTTGTCATGTTCATATTTGCCGAAAAACCAAGAGGAAACGAAATATGGCTATTTTTAATTTCAGGAAACCCTTATAACCCTTACTCCTTTTCGTCTCAGAGAATATCAACATAGCCTAAAGTCTAAGATGGGTTAGTAGTAATGTACATACCAAGTTTCATAAAATTCGGTTCAGCCGTTTATGCGTGAAAAGGAGACAAACAAACAAACAGACAAATAACCAAACAATCAGACACCAAAGAAACAAAAAACAGTTGTGGTGTCTATGACATGTGAAACGAAAAGTTATCGCGAAATTTTGAGAAAAAAATCAATGTACAGACAGCGGTTACAATTTTATATATATACTAGCTCAGATACCCGGCTTCGCCCGGGAATTGATTTGAGGCTGAATGGTGATGGTATTTTTTATGGCAAAGCTTTACTTTGCACTATATTTTGACATTTACTCGTCCCTGTGTTTAGGGTTAATACCCGTCGTTTCTGTGAGCTGAATGATGATAGTATTTGTTATTAATAAAATTAATTTGTTATGTAAGACATGAGATTTACTATTACGAATATAATCTTATGTATAAAACTATGCTTAAACTATATGTGCTCGGATTGGTTTCTGACAAGAAATATGTCCATTATAGATGGTAATTAAGAGTAATAAATGCTATCCCTGAAGAATTTTTTCGAAAATCGCCTCAATAGCTGATTTCCCTTAAGCAAAATCTGCTAACCTATCTAATCTCTGATGATCACTATATAATATTATTCTTTATATGATTTAGGTCCTCAGGCGAATATAAAATGTTACGTATGCAGAGATGAAAACTGCCTAAATGAAAACTTGACTATAGCTGACAACTGTATTGAATGCGGTATAAAGAATTGTAAGTAAATTTAGGACAACTATCTATATATACAAATATATATATAATTGTAACCTCTGTTTGTACATCAATTTTTTTCACGAAATTTAACGATAACTATTCGTTTCACATGTCATAGACACCATATCTGCATTTTTTTTCTTTGGTGTCTGTTTGTTTGTTACCTTTTCACGCATAAATGGCTGAACCGAATTTCAGTATGTATATTACTACAAAGTCAACTTGGACTTTAGGCTATATTAATATTCTCTGAAACGAATAGGAGGGGTGAACTAAATAAAACTCGGTATGTGTATTAGCACTAACGCCTTCATTATAACTAGCCATATCAACATTTCTAGGGATGGGCAGCAGTGGGGGTGTTAAGGGAGGCCTGAATTTAAAAATAGCGGTATTTCGTTTTCTATTCGTTTTTCTGCAAATATGCAGATGACAAAAGTAGTTTATTTTAAGTAACTTTTGTGAAATTCACTTTTTTCGTATAACAAAGTATAAACGAGATATACACTAAAACTTTAGCGGAAGCCCACAATTTTACCGAACTTAACAAAACTGGGTATGTGAATTAATATTAATTTTTCCATATTGGTTTAGATATTTAGCTTCTGGTCTAGTTTTAATAAGAACGATGACTAATTTATTCAAATTTTCCACCAGGGTGTTCATAAGCTTGTCTTTATCCTTGAACGAGACTCCCAGGTATCGGATTCTTTCAACTAGACCAATGCTATGAATTATTTGGTCATCCATAGTCCTTATTTTTTTCGAAATTAGCTTCCTGTTTTCTTTTTGTATCGCTTTACTTTTTCCCACATTTACCTTTAATCCGATTTTTTTTAAATTGTCCATGACTAGTTCTACGAGATGTACAGCCGATTCCTTGTCCTTAGCAATTAGGGCTATTTCATCGAATCCGCAACATGGTAGACGAGGTAAATTTTCACCTATATATATATATATATATATATATATATATATATATACATATATACTAGCTAAGATACCCGGCTTCGCCCGGGAATTCATTTGAGGCTGAATGGTGATGGTATTTTTAGGGCAAGGCTTTACTTTGCACTATATTTAGACATTTACCCGTCCCAATGTTTAGGGTTTATACCCGTCGTTGCTGTGGATTTTTTAATAATAAAACAAATTATTTATGTAAGTCTTCACTGTCCTCCATATTGTCATATTCCCCGTCTCCTGTCCATTATGCATAGCTTTGAATTATTAAGGACAAAATATTAACATAGATTTGAAATAACTTTTCCAGGTGAGGTACCTGGTAGCTCATATTGGAATGAATTGATGAGAATATCAATATCATACGCAAATTATTTGCTTCATACATTGTTCCCGAGAAAATGTAAAAAAAAAAAAAAAAAATTACTCTAAATAACAAAGTAACCAACTTTATGTTATGTGGACTGTGGTGATTTGTATTTAGATATAGAACAGTGCTGTAATGAGACCAGTGGGGGAAATGGCAGGTCAGACTGCTAACAAACACACTACTGGAAATGAGTGCATTGTGATGCTAGCCTTCAGAGAGAGAGTAACAGTTTTGTGAGCTATGCTAGAACTGCAGTGCCTTGGGCTTGCCTTGGCCCCGGCGGTGTGTCTGTTGTAATATGATTAGTGTTAAGTCTTAGTTATGTTGTAAGGTGTAGTATAAGTATGTGTGTGTGTGTGTATATATATGTATAACGTGGATATTGGGTAGAAGATAAGTTAGCTTCTATGTATATATTTTATAAATATATCTGTGTAGCAACCAGCCATGTGTGTGCCTTACCGAGTAGCCAACATGACAATTGGTGACAGGTGTGTGGGGTACGAACCACATCGTGTGTGTTAGGCTAGGAACGAGGCTAGAACAGGGAGGCTAAGTGGCTCAGCTCGCGCGGAGAGGACACAGTGCGCGAGGCTAGTTCGGTTGTACTATAGGCGCTTGGGCGATTTTAGGCGTTCGGACGACGTTTCATCCAAAATAACGTTTTATTTATTTATTTTTTTTTTTAAATTATGCCTTATTATTATATTAATGACCACTTAGTCATTAATTAGGTTATTATGAGGAATTGGTACTAGTGTCGGGTAGTACTGTGGGGGCTCGTTGGAAAGAGAATAATTCGTACAATTCCATTAGATAGGAATCATGTCCCTAGAAGGAAAATTGGCGGAGGCATTGGCCGCCAACGAAGCTCTTAAGAATAAGGAACAAGAATGTCTAGCTCAGTTGGCTGAGCTTCAGCAATCCCTAAAGTCATTACAAATGAGAAATGACCCCCTTTTGTTATGCTCATATTTGCCGAAAAACCAATAGGAAAAATAATATCGCTATTTTTAATTTCAGACCTCCCTTATAACCCCCACTCCTGTTCGTCTCAGAGAATATTAATATAGCCTAAAGTCTAAGTTGGGTTAGTAGTAATATACTTACCAAATTTCATAAAATTCGGTTCGGCCGTTTATGCGTGAAAAGGTAACAAACAAATAAACAAACAAACACACACGAAAGAATCAAAATGCAGTTATGGTGTCTATGACTTGTGAAACGAAAATTTATCATGAAAATTCGCGAAAAAAATCAATGTACAGACAGAGGTTACAATTTTATATATATATATATATATATATATATATATATATATATATATATATATATATATATATATATATAGAGAGAGAGAGAGAGAGAGAGATAAAACGTTTCAAATTTATCATTTGTAGAGAATGCACGTGAAATAACTTCCATGCATATGATTATACATATACTTGTGGTTTAAATAAATGCGAGATGAATATTGCAGATGATGTTAAGGACAAACCTAGAAGAGTAACCATGAGTTGTGTTACGGAGGGAGTGGCATGTCTCAGTAGCAAAGACTGTTATGGATGTAATCAAGACCTTTGTATTTCACCACGTAAGTTCATAAATTAATTATATACTACAATTCCTTTTTATTTGTATTATGTATCACCATCATTTCTATGACGATAAAATGTTTTGGATCACATTAGTCTAATTGTAAAATGTTTTCTTCTTCATAAAATATATATTCTTCGGAGCATTCTCTAGTTGCCCAGCGATTTTTTTTATTTATGATAGTATTTTTTTTAGAATATAGATAAAACGAAGAAACGAAACAGATTTTGACTATTGTCATATCTGACATTTCTGGCTGATGGTTGAGCACACAGTAGCAAGGACTTTCTGTACGCTTTTCACCTTCGGCACAAACGACAGGCTTGAGGATGGTCCCTTCTCACCTGCACTCTACCATCAGCCAGTAATGACAGCATCGACCGACAGGCTCGAGGATGGTCCCCTCTCACCTGCACTCTACCATAAGCCAGTAATGACAGCATCGACCGACAGGCTCGAGGATGGTCCCCTCTCACCTGCACTCTACCATCAGCCAGTAATGACATCATCGACCGACAGGCTTGAGGATGGTCCCCTCTCACCTGCACTCTACCATCAGCCAGTAATGACAGCATCGACCGACAGGCTTGAGGATGGTCCCTTCTCACCTGCACTCTACCATCAGCCAGTAATGACATCATCGACCGACAGGCTTGAGGATGGTCCCCTCTCACCTGCACTCTACCATCAGCCAGTAATGACATCATCGACCGACAGGCTTGAGGATGGTCCCCTCTCACCTGCACTCTACCATCAGCCAGTAATGACATCATCGACCGACAGGCTTGAGGATGGTCCCTCTTCTCTCCTGCACTCTACCATCAGCCAGTAATGACATCATCTACCGAGTGGCTTGATGATTTTCCCCTCTCACCTGCACTCTACCATCAGCCAGTAATGACATCATCGACCGACAGGCTTGAGGATGGTCCCCTGTCACCTGCACTCTACCATCAGCCAGTAATGACATCATCGACCGACAGGCTTGAGGATGGTCCCTTCTCACCTGCACTCTACCATCAGCCAGTAATGACATCATCGACCGACAGGCTTGAGGATGGTCCCCTCTCACCTGCACTCTACCATCAGCCAGTAATGACATCATCGACCGACATGCGTGAGGATGGTCCCTTCTCACCTGCCCTCTACCATCAGCCAGTAATGACAGCATCGACCGACAGCTAAGATATATATATATATATATATATATATATATATATATATATATATATATATATGATATAACTGATTTTCAGTATATGTATAAAAGAATAAAAAAAAAATAGTCAGTTCCTGGAGTTTTAAGAGAAGCCAAAACATGTGAAATTGTGTAGTTTCACAAAAATGATCCTTTGAGCTCCAGGCAGAAGAAATAAAAAATATAAAAAAAAAAACATTTTACTATTTTTATCACTATTATAATTCCAGCCTCTTATAAACAAAACAAGTTAGTGACGCAGTGGCTGCCTTGTATTGGCTAAAACTATGTTATGTTAACAATAGATAAATCTACATACCGGAAACACAACACTACCGTCAATATCAAGTGAATAAATACAAACTATAATAAGAAACTCCCGGACGGAAAGCATCTGAAATGTAAACAAACAGTTCTGCCAAATTCTTAATGGAAAGAAAAACAATTATTGTAATATATCTGAGTATAACGTATTAATTTGATTGAAAACTATTTATTATATCTAGTACTGCAATTTATAATGAATCAGAATAATTAATTTACCCTCAAACTTGGAATGAAGCTATAGTTATACCAGTTCTAAAACCTGGGAAAAACAAGAATCTAGCAACTAGCTACAGGCCGATTTCTTTGACAAATACACTTTGCAAGGTCACAGAAAAGATAATCAACAAAAGACTTCTGTGGTACTTAGATCATAAAAAATTATTATCGCCTTTCCAATGTGCATTTAAACCAGGGCATTCCACTATGCACCATATTGCACGGATGGAAAGCGAAATACTTAATGCTTTCCTTGGAAACAAATTAATGTTAGTAATATCCCTCGATCTGGAGAAAGCCTATGACTCTGTTTGGAGAAGGCTCATTCTCTCTCAGTTGATCGAATGGGGTGTCCAGAGAAACATTATAAGGTTCCTGGATAACTATCTGCCTGAACGATTTTTCAGGGTGAGGGTAGGTACTGCTTTATCAAACGCCTTTCTGCAGGAGAATGGAGTGCCTCAGGGAGGTGTGCTGAGCACAACCTTGTTCAATATAGCTGTAAATTCTGTCATAAAGTATATCCCCCAAGAAGTATCTTACTGCCTGTATGCTGATGACCTCATCTTATACATCACTTACACATCATTAACGCACGCACAAAATATCACACAGAACGCACTCAATCAACTTCAAAAATGGTGCAATTTAACAGGTTTTAAGATATCGAGTGAAAAATCTAAATACACCATATTCACTCGTAAAAGAAGTTTTGAATGCCCACAATTGACTCTTAACAACACTATTATAAACAAGACGGACGAACTGACATTTTTAGGACTTACATTTGACAGAAAACTCACATGGGTTCCCCATTTAAAAGGACTCATTAATAAGTGCAAGAAAAGCTTGGACTTATTAAGGGTACTTAGCAATTCTGCATGAGGAGCTGACAGATGTTCTATGCTTACTTTTTATCGTGCTTATACCAGGTCATTGCTGGATTATGGCTGTATAGCATATTCATCAGCCAGTCCGAATACACTTAAAATGTTAGACACAATACACAACACAGGACTGAGGATAGCAACTGGAGCCTTCAGATCAAGCCCAGTAGATAGCCTCTGTGACGAAGCAGGAGAACCTCCATTGGAATATAGGAGAAGGATTATATGCTTAAAATTTCTTTTAAAATGCAAGGCATTAGACACACCATGCGTCAAAGTATTTTTAAATAACATGCATTATAACAAATACATAGAAAAACACAGCAAGCATAAACCACTACTCATTCGTACTTCAGAAAACACTATTGATTCGAACATATTACAAACTCAAATACACTATAACAGAAACTTGTCACTCCCTCCATGGAGAATAAATAACTTAAGCATTAATTTAACTTTAACAAAATTTAATAAAAGAAATCCATTATCTTCTAAATTTTACAGAATAGCTTATAACTCAATTGTAGCAAATAACACAAACTCTCTTCACACTTTTACTGACGGATCCAAGACCGACTTTGGGACAGCAGCTGCAGCAATCATTAACAATGACATATACACAACGAAACTTAACAACAATGCAAGCATTTATACAGCTGAGTTACAAGCTCATTGTCATTGTTTGATTTCTACTTATTGTTCAATTTCTATTATTTGAGTTCCATTTTTGTTTTCTATTTCTGTTTTGCGTTCCATTTCTGTTTTTGTTTTTCCATTTCTGTTTTTATGTTTCATTTCTGTTTTTGTTTCCCATTGTGGTTTTGTGTTCCATTTCTGTTTTTGTTCTATTTCTTTTTTTGTTTTCCATTTCTTCTTTTTTTGTTTCCCATTTTAGTTTTATATTCCATTTCTGTATTTTGTTTTTGTGTTCCATTTCTGTTTTTGTTTTTCCATTTTGTTTTTGTGTTCCATTTCTGTATTTTGTTTTTCCATTTTGTTTTTGTGTTCCATTTCTGTATTTTGTTTTTCCATTTTGTTTTTGTGTTCCATTTCTGTATTTTGTTTTTCCATTTTGTTTTTGTGTTCCATTTCTGGTTTTTGTTTTCCATTTTGTTTTTGATTTCCATATCTGTGTTTTGTTTTTCCATTTGGTACTGTGATCCATTCCAGCCCTGTTTTTCGTATCAGTTCTGTTTGTCTGTTTCTGTTCTTTGTTCCATTCCTGTTTTTGTGTTCCATTTCTGTTTCGTGTTACTTTTCTATTTTTCATGTTATATTTCTGTTATGTTATTTTATGTTCGTTTAAATTAATTTTGTTGCGTTTCGTTTTTTTTTTATACAGGTTTTTTTTTTCCCGAGCAACATCGCCAAAGCTGCGAAGCTCCAAATAAATAAATAATAATAAAAGAATAATTATTATCGCAATAATCAAATCTAAACATTTATAGGACATTTAATTTGCTATACGATAGTATCTATACATTTTTTTCTACCGACGTATAGGAACGGAGACATTTGGAATTTTCAAAATTCTCCTCCTTTAAACCCCCCATCCCATGGTCCGATTTCAGCCGTTAACGAAATTTATCTTTCAATTTACATAAAACGACTAAATATCGAGTATTGTAACGGAATTGCGACCGCTAGAGTGGCAACAAACATAAATCTATATATTTATATATATATATATATATATGTATATGTATATGTATATAATTTTGAACGATACTCATTTTCGTCATCTCCAAGGTTGGATCGATGGACATTTGAAGAAAAATTTCGAAAACCATGCCTTGGGTACGACCTCAATGGTGGATTTCCCTTAAGGGAAATCTGCTTAATTCCGATGAGTAGAAAGAGCCTCCCCCCCTCATACTAATTTTGTCTGTTAACGATGTCTGAACTCTAGAAAGTAAAAGCACCCTGCTTCCTTCCGACAATGCTCTCATCGCTTACAAATAACAAAAATGTTCCAGGCCCATCGCCTCCATGGGCCATACACCCCCCTCCCCTACCATCAACCCTCAGAGTTGCCCCTGATCAGGACAGAGTTCAATATGTACTCCTGTGCCAGCTTCCACAGAAGTCTATGTCCCTTCTCATTCACCTCCTCGACCCGTGCCTCCGACTCCACCATTTCCCCTCCCAGTGGAAGCACGCTATTGTGGTCCTCTTGCTTATAGGCAACTCCCCCAACCATTATAGACTGATTAGCCTTCCCTCACACATCTCTAAGATATTGGAAGGCCTTGTTCATCGATCGCCTCTTTACAATACACCCCACAATGAATGTGGCCACAGCCATCATATCCATCGAATGCACCAGGACCTTTGAGTGTGTCAGCCCCGAGTAGCTCTATATCCTAATGTACTCCTTCCTTCAGGACCGTACACCCTAAATGAGGTTAGATCAAAGCCTATCAACACACCACCCCAACCCACCCGAGTAGGCACGATGTCGCTATTATGAGTAGCTCCTTCAATCCTCGGCGCGCTCTTTACCTGGCAGAGTCAGCTTGCCAGGAAATAGCCGACATACTCCAATTACTCAACATACAGGTTAACCTAACTAAGTCAGACGCCTTCATATTCTCTTTCCACAAACGCGATAAAAAGGGCTACTCAAGACATTTTCTCAATAACACCACAATCAAACACATTCTGCTCCATTTGTTACCTCGGCGTCCAAATTTACCGGCACCTCACCGTTTTAAAATCACGCAAAGTTAAAAATCTACGCCATAAATACAGGACTCAATGCTACCTTCTCCCCGAAAAAAACCTGCAATTAAAATCGCTTATGCGATAGGGCTTTATCTCCCTACTCTACGGCGCCCCTGACGAAAACCTACAATCCTTCCAAAACAATATGATACGTAAGATTGTCAGACACACTACACTACAAAGACAGGCTAACGCAACAATACACAAGGGCCTATAAGTGTAAGTTAGGTATTTAGAATAGTATTAAGAATAATTAATGTTGTCCACTTTTAACGTTTCTAACTTCGTTTAATGTTTCTTCCTTCCCGGACACCCGTGAAATCACAACAAAATAAATACGATGCCTAGCATTCGAACAACACCCCCTTTAAATGATACCGAGGCACAGCAAAAGGGGCCTTACCTTCCTTCACCTCAAAGAGTCAACAGGCTGCAGAAGTTGCAATATTTTAAAAGAGATAATGTAAAAATACTCTAATTGTATAACGTACTCATTTAATAAGATTACAGTTGGTTACCATCCTCATTATCTTAAACAGTGTAATGGATACACGGTCAAGAAACTTAAGTTGCTTTGTTGAAGCAAAAAAAAATCATTGTAAAGGGTTCCTTAACGAGACATATAATCGTTTTAAAAAGCGAGTATTGTTATAACTTTTTCTGCAGAGATATACGCCAGAATTTAAATTAATCTTCTGGTTAAATGTTACATAACGTGAATTTATTTGTTAAGCAGAAAAATGTCCTAAAGCAGGGGTGAGCAACCTTTTTAATCAAGGAGTCAATTTAAATTTTAAAATTTGTTAACACATAAAGTAACACTTATTAATAATTTACAAAACTTTATTTATAATAAACATTAGAATAGAAAAATATAGAAATTAAAAAAAAAGTAAAGATTTCATATACAAATTTTAATGCAAAATATAAAATAAAAAACAATAAAATAACAGAAAAACGAATTTACTTGAAATTTTTAATCAGACGTTTGTCAATGTTTTTTTGGTACAAGCTAATAAATATCTGCCGGAATTGATGAAGTAGCTACACTTTCGCAGGTTTCTAATGGTGCATCAAAAAGTATTGATCGGTGGTCATTTTTGATTAATTTCATGGTCGAAAATAATTGTTCGTAAACACACGTACTACCGACACAGAGACATAATTTGCTTTGCATTTTTCGTCAAACGCGGAAATTTCTCTAGGCTCACATACGATTTATAATTTTTTTTTTATGTTCACTGAGAAAAATACATTTTTTAAATCGGAACTATTCTGCATGTTAATCACTTCCATTTGAAAGTCTTTGTTAACTATATCTACATCGATATTAAATGACGAGGAAAACATTTTCATGGAAAACTCTGTCTATATATTTTTAAGAAGTAGTAACGTTTCCTTTTTCTAAATGTGAAAAGTGAGATACATAACTCTGCAAAAAATGCTGTTTCCACAATTTAAATTTACGCTCATAGCCCCGAATTTTATCATGCAATTTTTGAATAAACGGTCCTTTATTTTAAAGTTCCACCTTAAGATCATTGAGATGCTGAGTCAAGTCGATAAGAAACCCAAAATCTCACATCCATTCTTTATAACAAAATGAGAAAAGGCATATTCCTTCAAATCGAAGAATAATTGTATTTCGCATTTTAAGTTTTATACTCTTTTTATCATTGCACCACTACTAAGCCAACGTACTTGGGTATTGAAAATCACGACGCCATATTTAGTTTCTAAATCTTTCAGGAATTCTTTAAATTCACGGTGATTTAACGCTTGCGACTTTATAAAACTGATTAGTTCAATTATTGGTGCTGTGACATTCGACAAACTTGATCTTTTCACACACAAATTTTCTTGGTGAATTATGCAGTGGTTAACCAATATTTCCCTAGTTGTCGCCTTCTTAATGTCTTGAAATAGCCTTCCTGATCCTTCTATCACAATACTTGACATTGCTCGTGCTCCATCTGTCGATATACTGTCAATAAATTGAAAAATCTTCCAACGAAGACTTTAGTTCATCTTTAGTTTTTGCCTCTTGCTCTGGAATCAGTGAACACAATTCTTTGGTAATGTTAAATTTGGTGTCAATACCACGTAACAACACAGCAAGTTGTGCTGTATCGCGAATATCGTAATTCTCATCCAGTGCCAAAGAGCAGTATTCGAATTTCGCAATGAGTTCACGAAGCGTTGTTGCTATGTTCTCGGACAACTCTTCAATTCTCCTTGCAATGGTAAATCTTGATAAACTAATGCTTGAAATAATATTTATTTTATTAGGAACTGCAAACAGAAGTCAGACATTCTTTTATCATCTCTCTATCCGCAAAGGGTTTTATTTTTTTTTTTTTTTACCAGTATTTGACTGACTAAAACCAGCCTTAACTGCTTCAATGCATTTGATAAATTAGATTGATTTTTAAAAATAATCTGTTGTTTTCCCCACTTTTTTCTCCATTTGATTAAACTTGATCTATCCGGAGTTGTCAGGTTAAGTTTTTATATTGCTATTCATGTTTTGTATCTTAATGCCTTTGTATGTTACATTATTTTAATGTCAACACAGTCTCTGAGCATATTAAGAATAAACCTTTATCTTTGAGGAAAGTGAAAAAATAATCAAATTTCCACATTGCTCATCCGATCCTCTCAGTTTTTTCATTTGCTTTTCCGACATGCTATTATGGATTAAAAATTTGAAAGTTGTAAAAATTGTAGGAAAACTTAATTTTGAATAAAAAAAAACAATATCAGAGTTTTTTTTTTATTCAAAATTAAGTTTTAAGTACTTTTTTGACATTAATATTGCACTCACGCTTTTCAAGAAACACAAGAATTGCTAAAATTGTTAGTTAACAGCTTACCAGACTCATTGTGTGACTGAAGCAAACACAAACAAGCACAGACGCAGAGTTTTGGTATTGAATGTTTGAACAAGTCACCCACAAGTGAGTAACTCGTCACGAAAAATTGTTTGGGTTTAGTATGTACTACCATTAAATTATAATTAATTTTTACAATATATTGATGGGAGAAAGTCGATAAAACGAATTCAATTTTTGAACAATTTTAGAAATTCTTGGCGGGCCGCATAAACATGTTGAAAGGGCCTCATGCGGTCCGCGGGCCGCGTGTTGCTCATCCCTGTTCTAAAGTATTATTATTAATTTCATTATTAGTATATGATTTGTTTGTAAATAGAATATACTTTAATTTGACCTACACACACACACACACACACACAACCTATATATATATATATATATATATATATATATATATATATATATATATATACATACATCTACAAAACTGAGAAACTTAAGAATGTAGTTATTAACATGTGTTTATTTTTCAGCAAGCTATTGTATGCAGGGAAATAATCCCAACAACTTAACGGCCATACTTTGTGAGAGGGGATTCTTTTGCCAGGCAAAAATCAGTCAGTACTGATTTCATTCTATCTTATGACACTTGTTCTTCTCCTTTCTCTAGCAGTTATTAAAAACAGTATTATATTTCTTGCAGTGGACATGGGAGATTATATTTACTACAAGTATGCATGTTTATATCATGCAGGTGATTGCGAGGAGGAACTTAAACATTCAAATACCCTTTTGTGCAAGGAATGTACTAAACCAGCTTATTGTAACAATATCACTGAAATACCAAAGAAACAGGAAGAACAAACTACACGGAGGCGTCGTTCTAAAGCTGATATTACTCACTGCAATATCGGACTTATCACTCTGGTACTTATAATCTTTTTAATTAACTTAATTTGTAACTAGAGACAAAAAGATATATTTCGTGTTATTTTTGTTATTTTCCTGAGCACATTTCAACGTAACAAATGCAATGCAAATGTACTGTTATTGATATACTATAACAGTTATTAATAAATTATAATATATTAAGCTGTTATTATTTTTATTTGTCTGGCAATAATCAATTCTAATTATGTACTTATAGATTATCGGATGGCCACCCATTTAATGACAATTATTAAATCATATTAACAGAAAAACAATTTACTATTTTAAATAACACGTATAGAATTTAGTTGAATGGCAAAATTAAACTATTAATTAGAATTAACCTCAATAATGGGCGATGTCGCGGAGTAGCTGGATAAAGCGGTTGTCCCCGGCCGTCGTTTGCTCAGCAGGCTAGCTGTCCAGGTGGTGGAATAATAAACCATCACTAAGTGGTGATAATAAACACCAAGTGTTGATAATAAACGATCACTCATTGTCTGATAACAAAATAAACACAATGACTAAGATAACCTAGTCAAATATGAACAGCAATAACAGCGATTTGCGATACGCGATTTCACATTATTGTAAATAATTGGTGGTCACCATTTTCTAGGATTTTGGTGGTCCATAAATTCTAGGATATATCATACGTTAGCAAGAGTGAAAATTACTATAAAATCTTTGATCTTTAAAAATCAGCGAATATCAGCTACAGCGAGTCACATTGGTCACTCAAAATGGTGCAAAATGCAACAACTTGTAATGATGATAAACAGGGAATACCAAAAAACTGGTATGAGTCCTATGAAGAAACCAAATCAACATTGAAAAGTACTCCCCGTTTCTTAATTGTTAAAACTGTTCAAACAGATAAAAACTTTACCCAAATCAACCCTTTTCAGATTCACAAGTGGGTCTGTACTTTCTCGAACCAGATAAAGGTGAAGAAACTCCGGAATGGCATGCTATTTCTGGATTGTCCGAATGACTCAACGGCTAATAACCTATTAAAAGAAAAAAAAAATTTATGATATGCCAATTACTGTGGAACCTCATAGCACATTAAATTATACAAAGGGAGCTTTTTTCAACGATGAAATTAAAGACCTTCCCGATAATGAAATAGTTTCTGAGTTGGCGAGTCAGAAGATTGTAAATGTGAGAAGAATTAGAAGAGCAAACGGGCAAACTTCTTCTTTATTTATCACTACTTTTAAAACTAAAAATCTTCCTGAGCGACTATTTATAGGTTATCTTTCTGTACCATTAAGATTGTACATCCAAAAGCCGCTAATCTGTTACTGTGGTCTATTGGGGCATCATAGGACTTCGTGATCATCTGAGGCTATCTGTAGGAATTGCTCAGAACCTAAACATGAAGGGGATTGCCAAAAACCACAGTGTCGATTATGTAATGAGATGCACATAACAACTGTAAAAACATGCCCCATATACGCCCAAGAGTACAAGATTAAGAAAATGATGGTACAATATAAAGTCAGCTACCAATAAGCAAGAAAAGCCGTAACAAAAGAAAATGAAAGCACATATGCAGCTAAACTTAATTCTAACCTCCTGACTAATGAAAGTTATTCTCAACTCAATTCTCAACGCCTAAACTGATCGAAATAATTTCACAAATGAGTAAACGAATGGAGGTTATAGAAAATTTAATCTTGAAGAAATTTACTCCTTTACCTATACAACCGGAAAAACAACCTTCTAAACTCACTTCAGATACTATAGTTGCCAGTCTCCAGAACATACCTAAGGTACCAAATAATACTGGTAACCTGAAGGAAACTGAAGCAGCAATTTTTCAAGAGAAGAAAAGAACTATTCGGAATCCGGAAGCTACAAATGCCACGAAGAAACTAAGAAGAAATAGTCTGGCCAATGAAAACAAATCCCCTTACCCTTAATTTTATTCTTATTTCTATTGCTTTATCAATTTTACTTATTATTGAACTTTAATTTTGTTTTAATTTGCAGTCAACTATACTCCAGTGGAATCTAAATGGGGTTAAAAGGCATATTTGCAGTCTGAAGTCCCTAATAAGCGATCATACACCAAACATTATAGCCATACAGGAAAGCCATTTGACACTAGGTGAAGAATTCAGCATACACGGCTATACTACTTATAGGAAAGATTACTCCTTGGGAGGTAGAGCATGCGGAGGGGTAACTATATTTGTTAGAGATATCATCTATAGTGAACCTATACAGTTGAGAACAACACTCCAAGCTGTAGCAGTCTCAGTACACCTCCCATTTAGATTTACAGTATGCTCCATCTATCTTCCACCTAGGAGACCAATTGACGTACATGAAATACACGACTTACTGACACAGTTACCAACACCCTTTGTGTCATGCGCTCCTTCTTTATACTCACATTTTTCTTGGGCAGTTGACCAAGATACACATGGAAGTGATCACTTCCCAATTCACTTAAAAACTAACACCCATACTCCATTATTCAGAACTATAACAAGATACAACACCAAGAAACCAGACTGGAACTCATTCAAGAACTATATTACTAACGAACTACATTCAATTACAGTACATTCAATGGACGAATTAACCTCAGTCATTATTAAAGCAGCTGACAATAGCATTCCCAAAACACCGACCACATACAAGAATTTCACTGTTCCCTGGTGGAATGATGAATGTAAAGAAGCTGTCAATGATAGGAAAAGAGCTCTGAATTTATTCCGGAGAGAACCAACGGATTTTCATCTTATTGATTATAAAAGAAAGAAGGCGAAAGCACAGTGGGTCATAAAACAGAGTAAGAAGCAATGTTGGTTAGATTTTGTTTCAAGTATTAACAGACACTCTTCCATAACTGACATCTGGAGTAAAGTCAACTTAATAAAACATAAGAAATATCGACCTCCAGTGACAGGACTACAACACAATAGCAAAATTATTACCGACCAACTAACGATATCTAATATTTTCAAAATTTACTTCAGTAAGATATCCAGTAACCAAAACTAAACTTCATCATTCCTTGAACACAAAACCCGTACTGAACAGACAAACAAACAAGTAATTGACAATCACGAACATCCATTAAATGACCCATTTACTTTAGAAGAACTTAAATATTCCTTAAGCAATACACGCAAGACCACCAGGACTAGACAATATCACTTATAACATGCTTCAAAATCTATCTGAAAACGGCCTTACTGTCTTTCTTGACCTTCTTAACAAGATGTATAAAGTGGTACCCATCCTCATTCATGGAAAGAAGCCATTGTCATTCCAATATTAAAACCTGGCGCCCGATCTCTTTGACCAGCTGTATCTGTAAGATCGTTCAGAAAGTTTTGAATAAAATGTTATTAGGTCGAAACTCATAACCTCCTAGGTCCCTATCTATGTGGATTTTGACCGGCACATTCTACTATGCACCACATAGCAAGAATTGAAAGCGATATTTTAAATGCTTTCTTGATGAAAAAAAGTGTCTTAGCTGTGTCCTTTGATCTCGAGAAGGCATATGACAGAGTATGGAGGAGACTCATAATATCGCAGTTGATTAAATGGGGAGTTCAAGGCAAAGTTATTTTATTTCTTAAAAATTACCTTTCTTGGCGAACTTTCAGGGTGAGGACTGGTACTGCTTTATCTGGGATATTCTCTCAGGGGAATGGAGTGCCTCAAGGAGGTGTACTGAGCACAACTTTGTTCCTGTAAACTCAGTCATTGCATGTATACCCAAAGAAGTATCTTACTGCCTGTATGCTGATGATTTGATAATTTACCACACATTCTCCAATATTGATAATGCACAACACCATATACAATCAACTATGAGTTTGTTAGAGCAGTGGTATTTAAATACTGGCTTTAAATTTTCAGAGGAGAAAACGAATGGTTTATCTTCACCAAAAAAAGAACTATCAATCCACCACATTTACATATTCATAACACTACCATAAAAGACAAAAACACTTTACAATTTTTAGGACTCACTCTAGACAAAAAATTAACATGGTTACCCCATTTAAAAAGTCTCCTTAACAAATGCAAGAAATCCTTGAATTGCTGAGGATACTTAGCAATACGCAGTGGGGAGCTGACAGATTTTTAATGCTTACATTCTATCGTGCCTATACCAGGTCATTGCTGGATTACGGCTGTATTGCTTATTCTTCTGCCAGCTACAGTACACTAAAACTTCTAAAAAAAAAAAATCTGTAAGCCCCTGTAGCGATTCTAAGTCCTGTGTAGTGAATCGTGTCAAGGAGTTTTTTTTTTCTTTTTTTTTTTTTCTTTTCTTTTTACCAGATCAAGTCCCACTGACAGATTATGTGCCCCTCTCCCCGGAGTATATACGACAAATACTGAGTTTTAAATTTTTTTTCGACTCAAAGGCATTACACCAATTACGTGTATATACATTTTTAAAGAACATGTTTTTAAACAAATATTCTCAAACCTGTCCCAAACAGAAACCGCTTTTAATCCGCCTCCTTCAAAATAAAGACATTCATCAATTTTATCAAACATCAATGTACCATAACACTACTCTTACACTCCCCCTTGGAGAGTAAAGAATTGTCAAATTGATTTAAAGCTGACACAATATCAAAAATCAAACCCCCTTTCTTCAAATTTTATCAGACATCTTTCAAGCCTGTAATTTCACAAAACCCTAACACTCTATTCATTTTCACAGACGGATCTAAGACAGAACACGGAACGGGCTCAGCCGCCACTACCCAAAACAAAATATCAATCAAGTACTTATACTAGTACTTTCAAAATTAGAAAACCGATTACACCAAGCAATTTTATGCACAGACTCTTTAAGTTCTTTACTTTCCTTGGGAAACATCTACTCTAATCACCCACTAATTACAACAATTCTAGAACTAATACACGCTCTAAATACTTGCAATTTTAAAATATTGTGGTTACCCGGACACATGGACATTAAACAAATGACTTATATCGACAAACATGCAAAGTTAGCAACACAAATGACTACTGCTGACATAACTACACTAATACCAACAGACCTCAACAATATTGTACAAACAAAAATACTCCAAGACTGGCAAAATTACTGGTTACGTACTGACAACAAACTATTGGAAATAAAACGCAATGTTACTGGATGGCCAAAGAGACAGTACGTATATACAAGAAGAGACCAAGTCGTCCTCACAAGACACGTATTGGACATACATACCCGACTCATTCTTAAATAACGAACAGAAAAGACAAACCTACTTGTACTCATTGCAACACTAGACTGACTGTAAAACACCTACTAACAGAATACAGATTACGAACTTACTTAAACATTCCGTATGACTTGAACCAACTACTGACTGAGGGTAGCCCACATATTGCCACGATTCTGACATATTTAAAAACAATTGGGAAATTTGAGAATATTCAATTGCATATTTTAAACATTTTTAATGTGCGTGCGTGCGTATGTGTTTGCGCGCGTGTGTGTGAGACGTGTTTAAATTTGAATTATGCGTGTTTTTATGAATATCTTTTGTTCCAAAGTTACCAAGTTTTCTTTTTACTTATTTATTTATCACCTGTTTAGCAGATTTCCCTTAAGGGAAATCAGCTATTGAGGTCGTATTCATGACGCGAGTTTCGAAAAATTTCTTCAAATGTCCATCGATCCTAATCAGGAGATGACGAAAATGAGGTCCGTTCAAAATTATATATATATATATATATATATATATATATATATATATATATATATATATATATATATATATATATATATTTGTCTGTTAACGCTCTAGCGGTCGCAATTTTTGTTTGATCGTTACCAAACTCGGAATTTAATCGTTTTATGTAAAAAGGAAGATCAAGTTCGTTAATGGCTGAAATCGGACCAGTGGGAGGGGGGTTTAGAGGGGGGATTTTTGAAAATTCAAAATATCTCCATTATTATGAGTCGGATCGAAAAATTGTATAGAATAAATCTTATTGAAAATTAAATTTACTATAAATATTGTTATATATTTGCCGAGATATTTGCATTTGTATTCTGCGTGTGGTCATCAGTAGGCTATGTTCGGACTTTCCGCCGAGAGCTCTGGTGGCCGTTTCCATAACTATTCGTCCCTCGTGAATAGGTTTAGAGGTTAGGTTAACTGTTTTTTGGGGCTAGAAACTACTGGGTTATTACGCCCTAAATAATGTTTTAGTTTTAGAGGTTTCTTACTACTACAGTTGTTATTAGGCAGATTTCTCTATTGTAAAACTTCACGTGGGAAATCTGCTTAGTTTACGCAGCCCCTGCGTGACGGACTTTTTTTAGTTCTATGTTGTGTTCGTGTTTCTTGTTTCATTTAGTGTTTTGTGTTACGTTACCTTAGTTTTGTTCTTTATATCATTTCGTGTTCCATATTTTGTTTACATGTTTTTTGTTCCCCCCCCCCATATTTAAGAAATCGCCATAGTTGCGGAGCTCTACATAATACGAGGTGTGGCTATTAAATAACGAGACTGACGCTGTAAAACATTTTATTTTTATTTCATACATTTTTACTTATTATCACCTTCAATATACACACCTCCTTTAACCCTACAACGCTCCATGCGAACCTTCCATTGTTCGAAACAGTGCTGGAAGTCTTTTTCTGTCAGCTCCTTCAGGACGCTTGCCGCTTTCTCTTTCACAGGTTCAACAGACTCAAATCTTGTTCCTTTTAATGCAGATTTCACCTTAGGAAACAGATAGAAGTCGCACGGCGCAAGATCCGACGAATAAGGCGGATGGTCTAACACTGGGATGCTGAATTTGTCTAGAAACCTCTTAACAGACAATGCGGAATGAGCCGGCGCATTGTCTTTGTGGAGAACCCATGACTTGTCCTTCCACAATTCAGGTCGTTTTTTCCTTATTCTTTCGGGGAGTTCAGCAAGAACGTGAAGGTTTATGTTGATTAATCGTTTGACCATAATTAATTATTAAAAAAGTATGAAATAAAAATAAAATGTTTTACAGCATCAGTCTCGTTATTTAATAGCCACACCTCGTAAATATTGTGTGCTAGCTGCATTACCTCTAGTAGACGGGTTGATGTTCCTCGAATTGTAGAATGATGCCATTTTAGTTCCACTTACCATTATCTGCCGGACTGAAGTTCCCCTTGAGAGTTAGGTGTTGGTCTTGATTCACTTGGGAGGCGTCGGTTCGATTCCCGTAGAGGGAGATACGAATTTATTTATTGAGCAACAAAGGAAAATAAGCTCCTTAGTCTCCTAGCTAGAAAAGGCTGTTAACCTGTCGATCCGAATAGCCATTGTAGCATTAAGTGGACGTTTATAAAAAATATTAACATTTGTCTCTACAGAAAAGAATGGGTGAGAAGGGGTTAGGTGATACTAAACCCGCCATCTCTTAATGCCTTGCAAAATGTGCATCCATGTATACAATTGTAGAACCCTGTACAGTTGAAAAATGTGAAGGTGAAAAACAAGATACATGTTGTACAGTTATAATCCGTTTTAGCAGATTTCCCTTAAGGGAAATCAGCTATTGAGGTTGTACTCATGACGGAATTTTCGAAGTTTTTCTACATATGCCCATCGATCCTACCTCGTAGATGACGAAAATGAGGTCCGTTCAAAACTGTATATATATATATATATATATATATATATATATATATATATATATATATCTATATATATATATATATCTAGCTATATATTTGTCTGTTACCGCTCTAGTGGTCGCAATGTTTGATCGTTACCAAACTCGATATTTAGTCGTTTTATGTAAAAAGAAAGATCAAGTTCGTTAATGGCTAAAATCGGACCAGTGGAGGGGGGGGGGGGTTTACAGGGGAAGATTTTCTAAAATTTGAAATATTTCCGTTACTATACGTCGGATCGAAAAATTGTATAGAATCAATGTTGTTGAAAATTTAATTTACTATAAATATTGTTGCATTATACATTTATTCTCTATCTTGCATATTAACCGAGATATTGGGATTTTTATTAAATTTGGGCAGATAACGAACGTTTCGAGATTCCCGCCAAAAAGTACTACAAAACGTTTACGCTGCCCCTGGGTGACGGACTTTTTAAATTATATGAGGAACAAGTTTTATTTCAACTTGTCAGTGTCGAGTGACGGAGTTAGTGTATTAATATATATATATAATCCTTTAATAAATAAAATATAAGAAACATATTTGAAGCCTTGAGAAAATTAGTAAATAAAGAATCAAAACAAAACAAATTAATGTTGATTAAAATAAAATACAATTGGAATAAATGATGTTTTTAGCAGACCCCCCTTAAGGGAAATCAGCTATTGAGGTCGTACTCTTAGCGCGATTTTCGAAATTCTTCAAATGTCCATCGATCCAACCTAGGAGATGACGATGTGTGTGTGTGTGTGTGTGTGTGTGTGTGTGTGTGTGTGTGTGTGTGTGTGTGTGTGTATTTGTATAGTTATATAAAATTGTAACCTCTGTCAGTACATTGATTTTTTTCTCGAAATTTCACGATAACTTTTCGTTTCACATGCCATAGACAACATAACTGCATTTTGTTTCTTTCGTGTGTGTTTGTTTGTTTGTTACCTTTTCACGGATAAACGGCTGAACCGATTTTATGAAACTTGGTATGTATATTACTACTAACCCAACTTAGACTATGTTAATATTCTCTGAGACTAACAGGAGTGGAGGTTATAAGGGAGGCCTGAAACAAAAAATAGCGATATTTCGTTTCCAATTGGTTTTTTGACAAATATGAACATAACAAAAGTTGTTTATTTTGTCATTTTACTCTAAATAACAAAATAAACTACTTTTGTAATAACTTTTCTTATATACACTATCGACGTATACCGAAGTATAAAGGCGTTATACGCTAAAAATTATAGCGCGAGTCAATCATTTTATTTGGCACAAAAGACTCAACGGAACTAAATAAAACACTCGGTGTGTATTAGCACTATCGCCTTCCTTATAATAAGCCATACTAAAATTTCTAGGGACTGGCAGAAGTGGGCATTGTAAGGGAGGCCTGAATTTAAAAACAGAAATATTTCGTTTCCTATTGGTTTTTCAGCAAATATGCACATAACATAGTTAGTTATTTTATTATTTAAAGTAACTTTTTTTTATATACATTTTCGTCGTATACCAAAGTATAAATGAGTTAAAAATTATAGAAAGAGTCAACAATTTTATTTGGCACAAAAGACTCACCTGAACTAAATAAAACTTGGTATGTGTAATTTATATTTTTTTATAATTCTGACATTGATAACTGCAAAACCAACGTCTTCTCCTTTCTTTGAACCATCAGTATACATTGTGGTATATTGACAGTAATGTTCTAGAATTTCAAGAGCTTTTGACCGAACAGAAATTGGGTCTTCTATCATTAAAGTGAAGTCAATTTTCGGTGGCTTCCGTTTCCAAGGTGGATTCTCTTGTGTTTAGTTGTATTCCATTAATTTCATTGATTAAAGCGTATTATCTTATTCCAAAAGGTACAGAGGTTGATTTTACATCAAAGATTATGATGTTTCTTAGTTGAAACACATAACTGTAGGCTGGATTTCTAGTTTGGGTTTTCATATTTGCTACGTAGGAGCACATCAATTCTCTTCTCCGGAATGCCAGTGGGGGTATTGATGCTTCTGCACAGAGGCTGATGACGGGACTAGTTCTAAAGGCGCCTGTAGATAGTCTTATTCCTGTATGATGGATCGTGTCTAAGAGTTGGAGATGGTTACTTTTTGCGGAGGAATATACTATACTACCATAGTCAATCTTTGATCGAACTAAGCTAGTATAGAGCATTATCATTGTTTTACGGTCAGCTCCCCAAGAGGTTTTGGCAAGTACTTTTAAGATTCTAAGTCGCTTGTTGCATTCTTCTTGTAGGTAATTAATATGGTTTATCCATGATAATTTTGTATCAAGGACTCAATTTAGGAATTTAACATCATCCCTGAATGATAATCTATTTCCATACATGAACAGGTCTGGATGAGAGCTAGGGCTCCTTTTCCTTGAGAATAATATACATTTAGTCTTCTCAGTTGAGAAGCGAAGCTTTTTGTTCTCTGCCCACGATTGGAGTCTGTTCAGAACATTCTGCAGTACTCGTGTCATCCACTCTTGATTGTTGAATTTTATAAGGATGGAAAGATCATCTACGAAGAGGAATGCTTTAACCGACCTTGGGATTACATCTACGATGGAATTAATTCCAATAGCAAATAAGCTACAGCTCAAAACACTTCCCTGGGGAATGCCGTTTGCTATTTCCATGCAACTAGAAACTGAATCTCCAACTCTTACTCTAATAAACCTTTTTGACAGAAAGCTCTTAATGAAACCAGTCAATTTTCCTCTAAAGCCCCATGCATATAGAGTCCTTAAGATGGCGTTCCGGTTGATGGTGTCATATGCTTTTTCGATGTCGAAAAATATTCCCACTGCTTCCTTCTGCTCAATAAATGTATTCAATATTTCTGATTCTATTTTAGTCAATTGGTCTGTTGTTGATCTATATTTACGAAACCCACATTGAATGTTAGAAAGAAGATTACATTTTTCAATTAACCACATCAGTCGCTTGTTAACCATTTTTTCTAATAATTTTGAGAGGCAACTAGTGAGTGATATTGGCCTGTAACTTTCAACGCAGTGCTTATTTTTCTTTGGTTTTAGCAGTGGAATGATAATGGACTCCCTCCACTTTCGAGGGTATATTGAAGTTTCCCAAATTTTGTTAAAAATTTGTAGTAGGATATCTTTTATTCTTGGTGGAAGATTTTTTATCATTAAGTTGTGAATTTCATCCGGTCCTGGTGTGGATGAATTTAATTTGTGAATTGCGCCCTGTAGTTCATTTATTGAGAAAGGACAGTTATAGTCGTAGAGTATAGAATTTCTTGAAGGTTCTGCCAAATCTGAATCGTGGCTAGGTATTATTTCTTCATTAATATCCTGCACGGGAGATGATGTTGCTGCAAAATGGTTAACGAACGATTCAGAGAGGCTTTGTGGGTCAGTTATTATTACGACACCATTCTTCAAAATTGTTGTTTCCATGTTATATTTACCAGATATGGAGAACATTTTCTGCCAGACCTTTTTAAAAGGAGTGTTTTGATTTATGGTTTCAACATAGGCGATCCAAGAATTTCTTTTTTTCTTTTTAACTAGATTTAAAATTTCCATCAATCCTACACAGGAGATGACGAAAAAGAAGTCGTTTCAAAACTGCATTTATATATATGACTGTTAACGCTCTAGCGGTCGCAATTTTACCCTGATCTGTATCAAAATCGATATACAAACGTTTTATGTAAAAATAAAGATCAAGTTCGTTAACTGCTAAAATCGGACCAGTGGGGGGGGTGTTAGAGTGGGAGATTTTCGAAAATTAGAAATATCTCTGTAGTTATTACGTAAAACTAATGATTCTCAGGTTCCTTAATAGCTGAAATCGGAAAGGGAAATTCAAAATATCTCCGATATTATACGTCGAATCGAAAAATTGTATAGAATTATTCTTATTGGAAATGCTATATTCTATAAATGTTGTTATACATTGAATATTAACCAAGATATATACATAGCTATTGAGGGGGTACTCATTTATCTGTAAACGCTCTCGCGGTCGCAATTTTCGTCTCATCGTAACCAAACTCGATTTTTAAGCGTTTCATATAAAAACAAAGACCAAGTTTGTCAGCTGCTCAAATCCGAAAAGGAGGAGAGGGGGAATGTTTTAAAATTCTTAATATCTCCGTTATTATGCGTCGGACCGAAAAATTGTTTACCACAAAACTTATTACAAATTTATTACTCTATAAATGTAGTTATATACGGTTGTTCAATATCTTGATTATTGACAGATATATTTGCATTTTTTTAGTTTTTGGCCTTCAGTAAAGCCCTACTCCTTCTCATTTCATATTAACAAGAAGCTGTTATAATATGAAACGCTTTATTTAAAGCCTAAATACCAAATATTTTTCCCATTAAACTTTTACATTTGTAGATAAATGCAAATACGTGATGCACGGGGGAAATATGCTTAGTTAACGCAGCCCCTGCATAAAGGACTTTTTTCTCCTTCAGGAGGTCACTTAACATATGAATCAGCTGAGGGGGCTCGAAATCATTTTTTTGCAGACCAGTGTTACTCTTAAAGGAAGTCTGCTCATAACCATTCAAAATAGCAGCTTAGGAATTAACAGTGAAGAAGTAATTGCTGTCAATTCATGGAGCAGTAAGCGAAAGAAAACAACAAGAGGATTGTGAAGCTGCCTGTCGTTTGATAAACCTTTTGAATTTTTGTTTGTGAAGGGCTCATATTGAAGACAAAAGATTTGTTTGAGGATAGGAGAGGAGAGGTAGTTACTGGAGCGGCCCTCTGCTTGTCCTACCTCTTTGATCTCCATATTAATAACCTCTTTGGCCTACCGAATCGATTCGGCCCAGGCTCATAGGTTATACTCGGCCCACATACAAACCTTCTCATAAAGGATCTAATCCACTTTGTTTTTCAATGAGATTCAATCCCTTTTCCTTTGGTTGCCTCTCTCTATATAAAATTTGTTAAATTAAAATTTATATTAGCTCAAAAAAAATAATGGAGTTTGGCTTTCTTAGTCATAACTAATTGTATTTGGTACAATTATGAATATCACACAACTCACCCTTGAAGGTTTTATTTATTCATTTTTTTATTATTGATACCGCTACAATGGCGATTCATCTTGACATAAAAATAAATATATATGTAAATAAGATCAAAAAAAAGTATTTGTACACATGCAACATTAAAAGTAAGAACTAAAATGAGGTAAACTGTATAATCTCCAGTGCTTTTATAATATATATCCTTACATAATAAAAATTTATAAACAAATAAAAATAAACACTCACCTCACCCATGATAAATGCAAATACACACACACACACACACACAGACACACACGCCCAAAAACGTTTTACGACTTAATAGTTTTCATGCTCCTTTATATTTCATAAAACCAAATTTGGACCATTTGAAAATGTCAGTACAATGAAAATGGGTTTCAAAATTCATCCATAATTATTTTAGGAGGCTTCTGTTAAGGGAATGAAATGAACAGGTCTTATTTTGGTCATTCCTAGGTAGGATCGATGGACATGTGACATTTTCGAAAAAAATGTCACATGTCCATCGATCCTACCTAGGAATGACCAAAATAAGACCTGCTGAAAATTTGATAATATATATATATATATATAAAATTGTAACTTCTGTCTGTACATTGATTTTTTTCGCGAAATTTCAAAATAACTTTTCGTTTCACATGTTATAAACACCATAACTGCATTTTTTTTCTTTCGTGTCTGTTTGTTTGTTACCTTTTCACGCATAAACGGCTGAACCGAATTTTATGAAACATGGTATGTATTTAACTACTAACCCAACTTAGACTATAGGCTATATTAATATCCTCTGAGACGAACAGGAGTGGGGGTTGTAAGGGAGGCCTGAAATTACAATAAAAATAGCAATATTTCGTTTTTCGGCAAATATAAACATAACAAAAGTTGTTTATTTTAATATTTAGAGTAACTTTTGTTATACACACTTTTTTTGTATACCGAATTATAAACGAGATATACGCTAAAACCTATAGCGGAAGTGAACAATTTTATTTGGGACAAAAGACCCAACCGAAATAAATAAAACTCGGCATATGTAATAGCACTAACGCTTTCATTATAACAAGCCATACCAACATTTCTAGGGACGGGTAAGAGTGGGGGTTATGAAGGATGCCAGAAATTAAAAATAGCTATATTTCGTTTCGTATTGGTTTCTTGGCAAATATGAACATAACAAAAGTTGTTTATTTTGTTATTTAGAGTAACTTTTGTTATATAAACTTTTCTTTTATAACAAAGTATAAACGAGATATACGCTAAAAACTAAAGCGGGGGCAACTATTTTATTGGGCACTAGCGGTATGTAAATTAGCATTAATTCTTCCATGATTATAAGCTATACTAAAAATTTTAGGTTCCAAGGGGAATGGGGGTTATGCGGGAGGCCTGAAATAAAAATTCGCGATATTTCATCGTCTATTTGGTTTTTGGCAATTGTGCACATAACATAAGTTGTTTACTTTTTAATTAGTGTAAATTTTGTTTTATAATTATTTTTTTTTTGTTTTTGTAAAATAAGTTATGAAGCAAGTAATTTGCTTAGAAATATTGATATGCTCAACAATACATTCCAATATGAACTACCCAGGTATCTCACCTGGATAAGTTAATTCAAATCCATGTTAGAATTTTATCCTTAATAATTCAAAACTATGTTATTTTTTAACGCCAGTAACAGTTTGCACCAAATAAGGTATACTGCCCCCACCCTTCTCTAAGTGTATTTAATACATTATTTAATTAAAACGTGAAAAATATTTGAAACTGTTTTAGGATTGTGAAGATAATGTAATATGATTTTTTAATATATTTGAATGTATTAGAGGATAGCTATCCAAAATGCATTGCAGGTTGGCAGCACTGAGGCTATGTAAGTGTCGAGCTACTTCCTTTGTCCTATCAGTTCTGTCGCTTCCCTTCCGACCACATATTGGTCTATGTTTACATGTTAATTGATGCTTATAGCAATGTATTATTATTCTCATGAATGTGAATTTCTTTAATTATCATAAATAAATAATTTACAATAATAAACGCTAGGGAGGTGCACTCAGGTATTTCTGTTATTTATTAACTCTGCTCCGTTAATGTATTATGATATACTTTACTGAAAACCAATATGAATACACAGTTTACAATCGAGACTTATGAAAGAGTGTTTTAATAGATGCTATGACGTACCTAAAACAGCTGTCACCGTTGGACATTGTACCGCATGGAGGGAATAAAACTTATTCATACATGGTTTGGAAGATAGAATACATTCTAGGATTATGAATTATATGGTCCATCACTTTATAAAAAAAAACTACATTCACAGAGGATGGGAAATATAAAAATATTGAGGACAATGAAGTCTTAAATAACAAATAATTTTATTATTAACAAATCCACGGGTATAAATTCTAAACACTGGGACAGGGAAATAAAAAAAATATTGTGGAAAGTAAAGCCTTGCCAAAAATATACCATCTTCATTCAGCCTCAAATGAATTCCCGGGCGAAGCCGGGTACCTTTGCTAGTATATTGCCTGCACATCTAAACCGTAGTATAGTGTTAATGATCCGAAATATATTGAATTAATAGTCGCGATTTTAGAAGAAAATGATTGTTTATAAAGTGTTGATGAAGTTGGAGTTCCTTCTATTGAATTACAGGACTACTAGCACTGACATTGGCCAAGTACGAGCCTCGACAAAGAGGCAAACCTGACCCCGCTCCATTGACTATGAGAACCAGTGGCGGCTCGTGTATAGGCACTGTGGAACTGCAGCACTACCACTTTCCACTTGATATTATCTATAACATTTAATATAATGAGCCTTTTTTTCTTTAATTCTTTCTTTCTACTTGTATAATATATAATCCTTAAGCTTAATGCAGTAACCATCCCCCAGTTTATGAAAAAAGATACAAAAATCTTTGTATGGAACTGTGAGCTTCACAGTTCCAGCAGCGAGGTGTTTGACTGTTGTGCGCATGTGCACACAGGAAGTTCCACAAGGGAGAGAGAGAGCACTGTCGTTCCCGCATTCCCGACCATGGCGTGCTAAGGCTAAACATTTTCTGGAGCACTCCCACTAATTTTAGCTACGAGCCGCCACTTATGAGGACAATAAGGCAAAGAATTTTTGTAAGAAATGCTTCAACTTCAGTTGTCTGAATCATGCCTACATATATTTTAAATATTGCACTGAGTAGAAGGAATTTCTATTTTTTCTTTTTGTAAATTATATCAATTAATGTTTTCAGTTTTTGAACATTAAAATAAAAGAAGTTTGGAGACATTTAATTAATAAAAATAAAATAATGTGTATTAAGTGTACTTTAAATCGCCCTTAATGACTATCTGGTCAATTTGACCCAACTTTCTCACTAATGGCAGGATTTTTCACGTTCCCACTGCCGGGTTAATGAGTTCCTCATTAAATAAATTCCTACTGCACAGGCGCCACTCTTAAGTTCGCCATATCAGATTAAGACCAACGCATTAACTCATATGGCTAACATGACACACTCCAGAAGAAGACAACAAAAGAAATAACAGGAGGATCAATAACTTCTTGATTTTCGTGACATCTTCCTGAATGAGTTATTTCCTGATGGCTATCTACTGGAACTAATTGAATAAAACTACTTAAAGCCAAATAATACATCAATTCCACGACATGAAAATGCTTTATAAACTCAACAGTATTTCCAATATATATATATATATATATATATATATATATATATATATATATATATAAATATATATATATATATACATTCTATACTGCTTTTGCATTTTGGTATTCAAGTAGAGGTCGAGCGATGTATTTATATTAGAGGAGGGGGCGAGGCAGGCCTAAGAGATAGTGACCAGTACGTGATTGTCATAGGAAGCAGACGGGATGGATGACACATTGATAAGGGAGACCATTGATAAGGGGGTGGTTCGATACCCATCCAGATAATGGATATCTGGCTCAGGGATAGAATAATAATTCCACGGGCGGTAGGGCAACGAGGCTGCTTTACGATCTGTGTTTCGCTAAATATTCCTTCATACAAAAGGTTACAGCCGTCGAGCTGTGTAAACTAAACTGATTTCCTACTTGATCCGGCACTGGTTATCTTAACTCACCTTCTATTCTATATTTTCCTCGATGCTTCTGCTAATAGAAATTGAAATGTAAGATGGTCTTGAGATGTTCAGTGATTCATTTACTCAAGGTATAAATGTGATGAGTAGAACTCGGGGTTTACTGAAGACAAAAATACAAATATCTCTCTTAATATTGCTTTATATGTAAAAAGAAATAAAGAGCAACATTTGTAGCAACAGAGATATTTTGAATTTGAACCACTCCTCTAAACCCCTCCTTTCGGGATTTAACTTAAAATGGAATCAAACTTATACAATACTAGCTCAGATACCCGTCTTCGCCCGGGAATTCATTTGAGGCTGGATGGTGATGGTATTTTTTTGACAAGGCTTTACTTTGCACAATATTTTGACATTTACCCGTCCCAGTGTTTAGGGCTAATACCCGTCGTTTCTGTGGATTTTTAATAATAAAATTTGTAATTTCAGGCCTCTCTTATAACCCCCACTCCTGCCCGTCCCTAGAAATGTTAGTATGGCTTATTATAAGGATGGCGTTAGTGCTAATACACATACCGTGTGTTTTATTTAGTTCGGTTAAGTCTTTTGTGCCAACGCCTTTAACGCCTTTATACTTAGCTATAGGGCGATATTGCATATTACAAAATTTCTCTAAATAACAAAATAAACAAATTTTGTTATGTACATATTTGCCGAAACCCCGATAGGAAACGAAATATCACTATTTTTAATTTCAGACCTCCCTTATAACCCCCACTCCTGCCAGTCCCTAGAAATGTTAGTATAGATTATTATAAGGAAGGCGCTAGTGCTAACTCACATACTGAGTTTGGTTTAGTTCGGTTGAGTTTAATGGGCCAAATAAAATTGTTGACTTCCGCAATAGTTTTTAACGTATAACTCATTTATTCTTAGGTACTTACTTCAAATAACAAAATAAACAACTTATGCGTGAAAAGGTAACAAACTAACAAACAAACAGACACGAAAGAAACAAAATGCAGTTATGGTGTCTATGACATGTGAAACGAAAAGTTATCGTGAAATTTCGTAAAAAAAATCAATGTACAGACAGAGGTTACAATTTTATATATATATATATATATATATATATATATATATATATATATATAGTCCCCCTTAACTGAATATGAAACAGTTATTGTTTTATTTAGGCTTCAATAAACCCTCATTTTTACTCATTGGATTTTAATTTGAGTCACTGAGCATCTCATGTCTTGCTAGCATTTCAATTATGACTGCATAAGTGTCTTACTGCCGGACAAATGGAGTTAAGCAGTGTGTCATTCCAGCACTTGGCAAAAGCGCTTAGCAAACGGAGGTTCTTCGTAGCTCTTTTTATCTTGACGTTTCGGACTATGATGAAACAGTTAGTTAACGCATTTGCCAAGGTCGACGTTGAATCGTTCTATTCGTGGTGTTTCTTTGGTTTGCAGGAGACAAAAATAGCAGAAAAACCTCACTATCCAAGAGGTACCAGGAACATCAACTTTGGCGCAGACTAATAAATGCAAAATGAAACTTTTTCTGTAATCGTTGAATAATGGAAACATTACTAAACTGAAATGAGTGAAGAAAGTGAAACATTTTGCAATAGAGTGAAGAAAGTAATCACTTTCTTCACAAGTGAAGAAAGTGAATTGCTTCCCTAATTAGTAATAAGTATAAATTAAAAAATGATTTGAAGTTGGAAATTAAATGCTTTTAAATGTTTCTTAACATTGTAAGAATTTATTTTAACAAAATAAATTGAAATGTGAATGAATTATTGGTGGAAATAATCAATATATTTTAAAATTTAATTATAATAATAATTACCTTCCTTGTTTATAACCTGCACTTGTTTATAACTGTACTACTTCACAATCATCACTAGTTGTTTTATAACTATGCTTATAACCTTTCACAACCATGCTTATAACCTACGGACAACATACCATAATCTTCACAACATCCTAATTTTGTTCATATTCTGGTTAGATCTGATCATGTATTACACGATCACAGAAAAAAATTTAATATTAAACTCGTGACGAAAGTAGGATTTACAACTCTCGTGAAATTACCACACTCGCTTCGCTCGTGTGCGTAAACGTTTCACTCGAGTTGTAAAATGATCTACTTTCGTCACTTGTATAATAAATAACTATTTTATGGGCATTTTTGATCTATATATTTGGTGTTGGTTTTCTAGAAGAATAATTCGAACTACAAGTTAACTGTGAAACGTAAGGACAACTTCAAAAGGCCCCGATGTAACATAAACATATTCGTCGACTTTCTATCTTCGTAGCTTGATAATTTTCCAGAAATGTTTATGTCAGAGAGATACCAAATTGAGCATTTCATCAAGATATTTAAAGAAATGTCGAAGATACCCAGATAAACATATTTGTTCGGGTGAATCGCCTTTTAGCAGGGAAATCAGCTATTGAGGTTGTACTCATGACGGAATTTTAGAAATTTTTCTTCAAATGTCCATCGATCCTACCTAGTAGATGACGAAAATGAGGTCCGTTCAAAACTGTGTATATATATATATACATATATTTGTCTGTTACCGCTCTAGCGGTCGCAATTTTTGTTTGATCGTTACCAAACTCGATATTTAGTCGTTTTATGTAAAAAGAAAGATAAAGTTCGTTAACGGCTGAAATCGGACGAGTGGGAGGGGGGGGGGGTTTAGAGGGGAGGATTTTTGAAAATTCGAAATATCTCCGTTACTATATGTCGGATCGAAAATTATACAGAATCAATCTTATTGAAAATTAAATATACTATAAATATTGTTATATACATTTATTCCCTATCTTGAATATTAACCAAGATATTTGCATTTTTATTAAATCTGGGCGGCTACCGGACGGGTGACTTTCCCGCCAAAAGCTAGTTCTGTCGTTTCCTTAACGTAAGTTAAGGTAAAGTTTTCGCAGCCCGTGCGTGACGGACTTTTTAAGTTCATAATATTAAGAAAATCACTTTATTAAAGAATTAAGTATGACTGCTGACCGATGGTGAGTTGCCGACTACACAGCTAAATTATCATACGAAATTAAAAATAAAAAGTAATTTAAAACTATGTATAAATATGATGGTTGATTATTGCTAACGAATCCAAGATAATGGATTGAGTTAGGGGCAGCTAGTCTTAATCTTCAATCCCAATAACTCCATACAAAAAAAGTCCGTCACGCAGGGGCTGCGTAAACTAAGCAGATTTCCCACGTGAAGTTTTACAATAGAGAAATCTGCATACTGGTAACATAATACCACCGTGATTAGATTATGAGAAATCTTTCAATTAATTAAAATAAATTCCCAACTGAAACGGCTTCTGAATTGTAAGAATAATTTATATTTTAATAACTCAAATTTTAGTAGTCCAAGAACTAAAGAAGGGGGGCGGCGGATGAAAAGAACGTATATGCATAAATTTCACAAAGTAACGAAGGTAAGGTAAGGTTAGAAACGATAGGTAAGGTTAGAAGAAGCTTCCACTTGAGCCGAGCAATGACGAAAATGGCCGACCTAATCCGAACTTTACCCGACCACAGACTTCATAAAAATGCAAATATCTCAGTTAATATTCAAGATAGAGAATAAATGTATATAACAATATTTATAGTAAGTTTAATTTGCAATAAGATTAGTTCTATACAATGTTTCGATCCGATGCATAATAACGGGGATGTTTTGAATTTTCGAAAATCCCAACTTTAAACCCCCCTCCCTCCTGTCCGATTTCAGCCATTAACGAACTTGATCTGTCTTTTTACATGAAACGGTTAAATATCGAGTTTCGTAACGATCAAACACAAATTGCGACCGCTTGAGCGTTAACAGACAAATATATATACATATATATAATTTTGAACGGACCTCATTTTCGTCATCTCCTGGGTGGGATCAATGGAAATTTGAAGAAATTTTTCGAAAATCACGTCATGAGTACGACCTCAATAGCTGATTTCCCTTAAGGGACAAAAAAAACTCAGTCATTTATGTAATTGTTCCTTATTATCTGAACCATAGACCTTCAACCTTAAATTTTCTTATCACCAAACTCATTACGGATTTTTTTTTTTTATTGAGTTCTATTGATTTTTCAAAAATAGAATATTTTTGATTTTGTACCTTTGGTAAAATTGGTCGGCGTCATTTCATTGGTACCTTCTTTAAAACTGGTAGGTTATATAAAAATATATATAATATATTATAGCTTTATTTAAACAATAACTACTAACCACATAACAGAATTACATACGAGTATCAACTATGTACATACTACATTAGCACATATAAACTAACTCTAATTACAAATTGATACAACATAAGTATCTAATAATTATATTTCACGCATTATATACGAAAATATTAAAACCTTTGAACCCTTTCCTTAAGCCACTACAGAGGCTTTGCCCAAGTAAAGGGTTAATACCTTATTTCAATATTACAAATACCCACATACAAATGCAGTTTGGTGTACATGTAATATAATAAAACAGATAGTAAGGGACACATATATTAAGTACAGAATAAATGATTTTTGTTATAATTATTATTATTATTTTATGAATTAACGGATATATAGTCTACATACAAGCTATCTTTTGAATAGTGTTCATTATTCCAAAATAGCAATGGATAATTATTGCATATTATGAAGAAACGTCATTACTCCAAATTATAGAAGTTAACTCATATTCCATATTATGGTGATACTCTGATATTGGGTATTCTTGTGTTGCAAAGCTATTGCATATTATAAACATATACTATTATACTATATTCTAGAAATTAACCGACCTATCTAATTAATCAGTTCTTCTGATATTCCTCATAGAAGGGATGCACTAATACTCTATATTCGAGAAATAAACTGATATTACATATTATAGTGTTGCTCTGATATTCCACATTGAAGGGATGCACTAATACTCTATACTCGAGAAATAAACGGATATTACATATTATAGTGTTGCTCTGATATTCCACATTGAAGTGATGCACTAATACTCTATACTCGAGAAATAAACTGATATTACATATTATAGTGTTGCTCTGATATTCCTCATTGAAGTGATGAACTAATACTCTATACTCGAGAAATAAACTGATATTACATATTATAGTGTTGCTCTGATATTCCACATTGAAGTGATGCACTAATACTCTATACTCGAGAAATAAACCGATATTACATATTATAGTGTTGCTCTGATATTCCTCATTGAAGTGATGAACTAATACTCTATACTCGAGAAATAAACTGATATTACATATTATAGTGTTGCTCTGATATTCCACATTGAAGTGATGCACTAATACTCTATACTCGAGAAATAAACTGATATTACATATTATAGTGCTGCTCTGATATTCCACATTGAAGTCATGCACTAATACTCTATACTTGAGAAATAAACTGATATTACATATTATTGTGTTGCTCTGATATTCCTCATTGAAGTGGTGCTCTATTATTAGATATTGCAGTGATTTACGGTTATAGCATATTATAGTGTTCCTCTGGTATTCCATATTGAAGCGATGCACTATAATTAGTTATTATAGTGATTTAGAATTACTAGGTGGTATACCGGTGTACCATTCTATTCTAAAGAAATATCGATATTACATATTACGTTCATGTACCATTAATGACATTTGAATGGAGATACCATTATAATACGAGTCTTGGTGTGCCATAGTTGAGACCCATGAAGATTGCTTTCAGTCCATATTTAGCCTTGTAACCTTCTCCCCCATAACTTTCGATTTTATAATGGAATGCCCCACTTTTTATGGCGGATTCTTGTATAAAATCAAATTCTAAAACTAGTTTGTATCAGTAAATGTTTCAATTTGACGCATCGTTTAGCCGTAAAATGCACAATCATTATTTCAGAAACGGCACATTTTATTGAAAAATGCTGTGGCATAAAAGTTGTAGTCAACAAAAAAGTCTCAGACTTGTATTACAATAATTGGAAATTTTAAGGGGGGTGGCACGGGAACTTGGGAATATAGGATGAAGATGCATCTTCATGTATATTTTAGTGGTGCTCTGATAATGCATTTTCTAGCTCTAGAAACATAACGATATTTATTCTCATGCCATATTCTAGTGCTACTCCTATGTTGTATATTAAAGTGATACACCACTATTGGATATATAGATACATCTTATTGCATATTATAGTGATGAAACCATTACTCAACGTTCTAGAGCTTCAGCGATATTGTATATTATACCGCTATAGTAATAGCGCTGCGCCACTATTCCATGTTCTAGTTCAAGCGATATTTTCTTGCGTTATTGCATATTGTAGTGATACTCCAATGTTGTATATGGTAGTGAAAGAACACTATTAGATATAGAGATGCATATTATTGTCTATTATAGTGATGAATCGCTATTCAATTATTTAGGCTTAGGGATATTTTCTTGCGTTATTGCATATTGTAGTGATACTCCAATGTTGTATATGGTAGTGATGCACCATTATTAGATACAGAGATGCAATATGCTAGCATATTATAGTGATTAAAACCTATTCCATGTTCTAGTTCTAGAGATATTTTCATGCGAATATGCAATAATATTCTAGTGATACTCCAATGTTGTATATTATATTGATATACCATTATTAGATGTAGAGATGCATTTTATCGCATATTGTAGTGGTCGTCCGATATTGCTCGTGATGCACCATCATTATATATTAGAGAGATATCCTTTATTGCATATTAAATTGAGATTCCTATGATGTATATTATAGTGCTACACCATTATTAGATATAGGTCTGCATTTCATATTATAGTGATACTATGTTCTATACTATAGAGTAGTGTTCCAACTCTATTAGACATTCTACCTTTCAATAACTAATTAAAGTCGGTGTTCAGTAAAAATTCACCGACTTCAGTCACAGATTTTGAAACATGCATATGAGCTGCACCTGGCAGCAGTTGTAGTAATATTCGATGATACACGAGAGAACCTTTGCCTGACAAGGTAGTGGCTTCTTAGCTAGAGATTTGGTTGTTACTGATCACATTTATTACTTCAAACCTTGGCGACTTAGAGTTGGCTGGCCGAGGGGGGAGCGTACTGCACGTAGATAACTAAGTATGTAGTAATTGTAGATATTACCTGCCAACAGAAAAATACAAGGCTCAAAATAATATTAGACCATATTGTAAGACTAATCAACAGTTGGAAATAATAAACGTTTCAAATCTTTAAATTTTATAATATGAATTGACAGGACTACGTAAAGCTACCAAGCAATTTTAGCTAGGCCAAAAAGTCCTTCACGCAGGGGCTGTGTAAACTAAGCAGATTTACCTCGTGAAGTTTAAAAATAGATAAATATATAATGGTAACGCAATAGTACATTCAATATCAAGTGAATAAATACAAACGATAATAAAAAACCTCTAGACAGGAAGCGTCTGAATGTAAACAAACAAGTGTGCCAACTTCTCACCGGGAAGAAAAACAATTACTGATATGTATCAGATTATAACATGTTAATTTTACTGAAAACTACTTAGTATATCTAGTATTGTCATTTATAAAGGATCAGAATGATTTTTATCTCAATAAATCAAAATTAAGTAGCCCAAGAACCAAAGACGGGGGGGGGGCATCAGAACATATTTGCATTTATCTCGTCCAATGAAGTTCCCCCGAATAAAATGTGAGGTATTTAAGCTTCGAATGGTGTGGTTCATTACTAAACAGAGTGTTCTTCATGTAACATGAGTAGAAGTGGGGGTTTGCTGAAGGCTGAAAAATGCAAATATCTCGGTTAATATTCAAGAAAGGGAATAAATGTATATAACAATATTTATCGTACCTTTAATTTGCAATAAGATTTGTTCTATAAAATGTTTCGATCCGATGTATAGTAACGGAAATATTTAGAATTTTTGAAACTTGGTCCATTTTTTCACTCCACATAGACTATTTTCCTGAAAACCTGGGAGCTTAGAGTGAAGAATAGGGGGAGCAGTTTCAGCAGGATGTCGGTGACATCAAGAGACGTTAGATGGGATGTCACTATGCTTGCAGGCTACTGTTGGATGCGTAAGTCGGAAATCCAAGATTGAAATCGGAAAAGGACTCGGCAAAGTATCGAGGAAAAGGAGAAAATATTTCATAAAAAACATGAATAAGTATAATATTGTTACAATGTGTCTCAAAATAATGTTTCATGTGTTGTAAAAAAATATTATGTTTGGTAATTTTGAATGAAAGGGTGATTTCTAGAGTGCAATTTTTTGTGTTTGAATTCGCAAAAAAATCCGTATGTGATAGAAACAAATGGACGCCTCTGAAATCAGCGAAGGAACAGAAAATTGGAACATAGTTTTGAATTATGGCAGATTCATTTTTTAAAAAATATTACTCGCGAGCAGTTAAAAGTGATGTGTGTTAACTGGAGCTTTAGAGTTTTAACCAATATGTTAAGTTATAACAAATGTCTGGTGCCTTTTGTAATCAAATTCGTTTTATTTTGGGGCACGAGTTAACCATTGGAGTTAAGGCATTGGTCTTAATACACTTAGTAAACCTAGTGACCTGAGTTCAGTTCTCAAGTGGGCTTAAATTTATTTATTTAACTCACTAAATAAAATCCTTAGTCCCAGCCTGGCGTGGTAAAAGCTGTAGATAACCTTTTCCAATTAGCTGTAGTAACGTAAAGTGGATGTTAATAAATAATATAGCAATTATATTATCAAGAAACATTCACATTATCCAAGTCGACACACTACATATTTTGGAAATGGTTTGTGATCGAAAATTGGAACTCATTTTTAGCAATTAGAGTTTAGGCTTCAAAGTACGTTTGGAGTTCGCACTGTAAGATTGGGATTTTCGAAAGATTTTGTTCAGTCTTTTACGTGGATCTCGGCTACCTGATCTCTTATTACCCTCATACAGGTGCCTGTGAAATGCTACCAGATGTGTCGCTCGGGTTCTGGATACAACTCTCCTGAAGTGCATTGGGCTATAACATTATTCCACTTGTGAAGGAGGAGAATAACCATACAAAATTAAGAGGCTAAAGTCAGAATGTGTTGGTACCTTTTAGCAGATTTTCTTTAAGACTCAATTAACTTTAAATCATTTAAAATATAGTGAGACATTAAATATTTATCAATACTTACAGTGCAGATAAGGGAGCTCTTGAGTGAGAATAAACCACACACGCTGAATTTGACTTCTGGCCCTGCTATGAAGTAGAACTCCACCAATTCCTGAAAATATATTCATTTTTATTTCTCGGTTACCATATCTTCTGTAATTTAAAGCCGCAAACCGATTTTTTTGAACGCTGTATGGCTCAAACCACTCGGTGGATTTTCGAGATTGAGGTATTCGTTTTGTTCCTCACGGTCGCTTTTTGCTTTGAAAAATTGTGGAATTTATGGTAACTCGCGCTCCCGGTGAGACAAGTAAACCGAAATTTTTCTTTGTATTTTAGCAGATTTCTAAGCTATTGAGGTTGTACTCATGACGGAATTTTTGAAATTTTTCTTCAAATGTCCATCGATCCTACCTAGTAGATGACGAAAATGAGGTCCGTTCAAAACTATATATATATATATATATATATATATATATATATATATATATATATATATATATATAGTATATAGTATATAGTGGTCGCAATTTTTGTTTAATCGTTGCCAAACTCGATATTTAGTCGTTTTATGTAAAAAGAAAGATCAAGTTCGTTAACGGCTGAAATCGGACCAGTGGGAGGGGGGGTTTAGAGGGGGACAATTAGAAATATCTCCTTTACTGTACGTCGGATCGAAAATTGGTACAGAATCAATATTATTGCAAATTACATTTTCTATAAATATTGTTCTATACATTTATTCTCTATCTTGAATATTAACTGAGATATTTGCATTTTTATTAAATCGATGGCTAACGGACGAGTGACTTTCCCGCCAAAAGATCGTTCGGCCGTTTCCTTGATTGTTCGGCACTCATGAAATTTCTCTATTATAAACCTTCCCGCGGGAAATCTGCTTAGCTTACGCAGCCCCTGCGTGACGGACTTTTTTAAACTCAAGCGAACGGTCTAGTTAACCACAGTAGCGATTTCCCTGCACCCAGCCGCCCTATAAGGACACTCCAAAATTGATTCTCCTAAGACTCCTTTCTTTCCGTTACTCTCTCTGCTCTGCCGATTGACCTACGATTGCGGCGATTTCGTCTCCTCCAAATATTAATCCGCTACGAAAGCCCAAAGACCGCCTTGGTCTTAGCAGACGAGAAAAAAATTGACGATCGAAAAATTCCAAAAATATTCGAAAAAATTGAGGTATTAAGCCCTGACGATTTAGGTAGTGTATCGTTCGACCTAGAAGAATACGCGCGTCGACGATCTGCTTAGAGGTCGAGTCGAAAAAAAATATTTCTATTCGAATTGGCTGAGTGAGAATTTTTTAAAGGCAGTTTTTGAGGAAAGTGGTTATAATCGCCGATTCGGAAGGCGGCAGTTTGGCCCTGAATTTCTCAGCCAAACTGGTTATATTGTCGGACAAACTGACGTGAGCATGCTGTTCCCCGGATGCGAGTTTATTTTTTGAAAAACTGACAAATTTCCGGTATCTCCATTCAGGAGCGAGATATACCACTCTTAAAGTCGGCTATTTTTATATCTAAAATTATCCTTTTTGCGAGGGTAATTCCGATCTTCTTTGAGACTCGGGCGTATAATTTTGCAGGTTGTTATCCAGGTAAGTTCCAAAGAGGGTCGTGTATGGGGTATTTTCGTTTATTCCAAGTATAAATCACCTTATTTTAGTAATTTTTGAGATAAAATTATTTGTTGGGGGTAAACGTTTTGGCCTTCATTTTGTAGCCCAGGGAGCCTTGACGTACAGAAAATCCCAAAACCCGTGGGTTTTAATGACCGAGGGACCTGATAAGCACTTTTGATTTCCATCTACTTTCAAATTGACTTCTGGATTGCGAGGGGCCTAACTCCTCAACGGTAAAAAAAAAACCCGCCACGCAGCGTCTGCGTAAACTAAGCAGATTTCCTAATTACTGGTATAACACACCACTGATCTCATCTCACCACATGTTTTCTATATCTATGTAAAAACCCGATGAGAAAGGTACAGGGGAGCTCTGAAGGTTGGAAAAAAATACGAAGAACTCGTTTAATATTTGTGTTCCGAAACAGTGAATAGAAGAGTAATTGTAGGCCATCAAAAGTTTACCAAGTTTACCGATAACATTTTAGGATGCCACTCACTACAGCCTAGAAATATTGAATTTGGGATTCTCCCAACCTTTTAAACTTCCACTGTTCCAGCTCCGAATTCAGCCTATAACAAATGTGATCTTTAGTGTTGACTGAAAATGTTAAATATCGAGTATGGTATGGATAACACAGACATTTTCGAGTTAGAACGTAAATTCTTATTTGATGGCATCATCACATAACGAATATTCATGTACACTTAAAAGAATAAATTCCGTATACTCAACTTTGGCCTAGACTAGCACTGGAGCGAAAGCTACCGTTTGGGCACGCCTAGCTGAAGAGATCCGAAAGATCGAAACGAAGTCATCCCAAACATGTCACTGCACTGAAAGTAACATTAGAAACATACCTGTAACAATTAAGTTTCAGTGTTAGAAGTGGGACTTTGGTGGTGATCGTTTTCGTCATACGGTGACTCATCAGCAACGCGAAGTTTGGCATGTTTCGGGATGCACTTTCAGTGCAGTGACATGTTTGGGATGACTTCGTTTCGATCTTTCGGATCTCTTCAGCTAGGCGTGCCCAAACGAGAGCTTTCACACCAAATGCTAGTCTAGGCCAAAGTTGAGTAAACGGAATTTATTCTTTTAAGTGTATTTCCAAACACTCTTCGGAAATGGCGTGAGCCAAGTTCATTTGACGCAAGTTCTTGACAAAGTCTGTGACAACGTCTTTTGGCAAAAGTCTTGACAAAGTCTTTTGAACAAACATCTTCAATATTCATGAATCTTGCAAAATAAAGGTCTCTTGAAAACAATGTTTTGTATATAAGCTTAGAATAAAGTAGTTCATGATATAACAGGTTATTGCTAATATGGTATGAGTTGGAGTGGTGTTTCACTGAAGGCGAAAAACTAAAAAAAAATCAATATCTTGGTTAATATTCATATTAGAGAAAATATGCAATTCTGCAAAGAATGCACCTACCAAAGGAGTGTGACAGGCCATCAAGAGAAGTTGGGCCATAGCTTTCCGGTTTTTGCAAGTGCTAAGGACTTCTCTCCTCAACATTCAATGCCTGCGCCCATTTGTTGGAGGTTAATGGAGAGGATAAAAGAAATCTGAAAGACGGTTTGGGCTCAGGATGCTCGTCATCGGAAAATATTTTCGAAAATAGCAGAGATTTGAAAAACGCTTATAGAACCATTTTATGTTGAGTCTTTTACTTAACTCTATTAACATCATTATTCAGTGGGATGAAAAACGCTACTTACATCCCGTTTGTGAATAATCCATCTCTCGTACAATATCTTCCTCAGTTCACCAATCTAAAACACCATTTCAAAATTAATCTTCATGAACTCTAATAATAAATTTAAAAGTTTCCAACTTCATAAACTGCAACCAATACTAATAAAATAGGCGGACCAAATGACAGTTCGAGTTAAATAGAAAACAATCAACACTGACATAACCAAGTTCGTCTGTAATTGAAAGTGTAATGTAATTTTTTGCCAACACATTATGCTAGTCAAGCTGCTAGTTACTTCAGGACCAAATAGTAATCAATAGGATTTCACAGATGAAGAAGCTAAAGGATCAAGGCTAAAGAAACATTCGGTAAAAAACACAGTCAATAAAAGGATACCCCGATAATAATGACATGCTTGAGTAAGTATAAGAAATCATTTACTGAACACTAATATGACCGGCAAACATATTAAGACTTCACACTGAGTTATCCTCAATAAACACTAATATGACCGGCAAACATATTAAGACTTCACACTGAGTTATCCTCAATCAACACTAATATGACCAGCAAACCTCATGAGACTTCACACTTAGTAATCCTCAATCAACACTAATATGACCGGAAAAACCTCGTGCAACTTCACACTTAGTAATCCTCAAAACACTAATATGACTGCCAACACATAATGAGACTTCACACTGAGTAATCCTCAATCCACACTAATATGACCGGCAACCTCATGAGACTTCACACTGAGTAATCCTCAAGCAACAGTAATATGACCGGCAAACATATTAAGACTTCACACTGAGTTATCCTCAATCAACAATAATATGACTGGCAACCTCATGAGACTTCTTACTGAGTAATCCTCAATCAACACTAAAATGACTGGCAAACCTCATGAGACTTCACACTGAGTAATCCTCAATCAACAGTAATATGACCGGCAAAACTCATGAGACTTCACACTGAGTAATCCTCAATCAAAAGTAATGTGTCCACCAAACCTCATGGGACTCACGCTGAGTAATCCTCAATCCACATTAATATGACCGGCAAACTCATGAGACTTCACACTGAGTAATCCTCAATCAACACTAATATGAACAGCAAACCTCATGAGACTTCACACTGAGTAATCCTCAATCAACACTAATATGAACAGCAAACCTCATGAGACTTCACACTTAGTAATCCTCAATCCACACTAATATGACCAGCAAACCTCATGAGATTTCTCACTGAGTAATCCTCAATCAACAGTAATATGACCGGCAAACCTCATGAGACTTCACACTGAGTAATCCTCAATCCACACTAATATGACCGGCAACCTCATGAGACTTCACACTGAGTAATCCTCAAGCAACAGTAATATGACCGGAAAAACCTCATGAAACTTCACACTGAGTAATCCTCAATCAACACTAATATGAACAGCAAACCTCATGAGACTTCACACTTAGTAATCCTCAATCCACACTTATATGACCAGCAAACCTCATGAGACTTCACACTGAGTAATCCTCAATCAACACTAATATGAACAGCAAACCTCATGAGACTTCACACTGAGTAATCCTCAATCAACACTAATATGAACAGCAAACCTCATGAGACTTCACACATAGTAATCCTCAATCAACACTAATATGACCGGCGAACATATTAAGACTTCACACTGAGTTATCCTCAATCAACTGTAATGTGACCACCAAACCTCATGAGACTTCACACTGAGTAATCTTCAATCAACAGTAATATGACCGGCAAACCTCATGAGACTTCACACTGAGTAATCCTCAATCCACACTAATATGACCGGCAACCTCATGAGACTTCACACTGAGTAATCCTCAATCCACACTAATATGACCGGCAACCTCATGAGATTTCTCACTGAGTAATCCTCAATCAACAGTAATATGACCGGCAAACCTCATGAGACTTCACACTGAGTAATCCTCAATCAACACTAATATGACCAACAAACCTCATGAGACTTCACACTGAGTAATCCTCAATCAACACTAATATGAACAGCAAACCTCATGAGACTTCACACTGAGTAATCCTCAATCAACACTAATATGACCGGCAAACCTCATGAGACTTCACACTGAGTAATCCTCAATCAACAGTAATATGACCGGCAAACCTCATGGGACTTCACACTGAGTAATCCTCAATCAACTGTAATGTGACCACCAAACCTCATGAGACTTCACACTAAGTAATCTTCAATCCACACTAATATGACCGGCAACCTCATGAGACTTCACACTGAGCAATCCTCAATCAACAGTATTAAGACCGGCAACCTCATGAGACTTCACACTGAGTAATCCTCAATCAACTGTAATGTGACCACCAAACCTCATGAGACTTCACACTGAGTAATCTTCAATCAACAGTAATATGACCGGCAAACCTCATGAGACTTCACACTGAGTAATCCTCAATCAAAACTAATATAACCGGCAAACCTCATGAGACTTCATACTATCAACAGAAATATCGACATCAACAGTAATCTGATAGGCAAACGCCATTAACATGACTGGCAACACATAATGAGACTTCACACTGAGTAATCCTCAATCCACACTAATATGACCGGCAACCTCATGAGAATTCACACTGAGTAATCCTCAATCAGCAGTAATGTGACAACCAAACCTTATTAGAGTCACACTGAATAGACAACATCGACACTAACATGACCATTCTCTTTGTATGAAACAAATTATGTATGTACAAATTGTATATTTAATCAACACTAACATGATAGGCAACGTTAGTTTGATTGAGGATTACTCAGTTTGACGTCTCATGAGGTTGCAGATCATATTACTGTTGATTGAGGATTACTCAGTGTGAAGTCTCATGAGGTTTGCCGGTCATATTATTGTTGATTGAGGATTACTCAGTGAGAAGTCTCATTATATTTGCCAGTCATGTTAGTGTTGATTGAGGATTACTCAGTGTGAAGTCTCTTGAGGATTGCCGGTCATATTAGTGTGGATTGAGGATTACTAAGTGTGAAGTCTCATGAGGATTGCCGGTCATATTAGTGTGGATTGAGGATTACTAAGTGTGAAGTCTCATGAGGTTTGCCGGTCATATTAGTGTTGATTGAGGATTACTCAGTGTGAAGTTTCATGAGGTTTTTCCGGTCATATTAGTGTGGATGGAAGATTACTCAGTGTGAAGTCTCATGAGGTTTGCCAGTCATTTTAGTGTTGATTGAGGATTACTCAGTGGGAAGTCGCATTATGTTTGCCGGTCATATTAGTGTTAATTGAGGATTACTCAGTGTGAAATCTCATGAGGTTTGCCGGTCATATTAGTGTTGATTGAGGATTACTCAGTGTGAAGTCGCTTGAGGTTTGCCGGTCATATTAGTGTTGATTGAGGATTGCTCAGTGTGAAATCTCATGCGGTTGACGGTCATTTTAGTGTTGATTGAAGATTACTCAGTGGGAAGTCTCATTATGTGTTGCCAGTCATGTTAATGGCGTTTGCCTATCATATTAGTGTTGATACTGTCTATTCAGTGTGAAGTTTCATGAAGTTTGCCTGTCATGTTAGGGTTGATTAAATAATCTCTTCGATTTCCACGTTCCATGTTATGATTATCGAGGTCTTGGTGTTTGTTACAAAGAGCATGGTTACACTTGATCACATTGCTGTTGAGGGTCACACTAAATAGGCGATCATCACACTTATATGACATGAAATACACACACTCGCACACGCTCATACATACACACACACGCACACACACACACACACACACACACACACATAAAAAAAATTCCGATTTATCCTAGGAAGTTCGAGGGAATGAGATGAAAATGTTCGAAATTCGTGTACGAGAATTACCACAATTTTGAGTTCCCTTTAGGGATATTTGGTCAAAGAAATCGTTCGTTTTTTTTTCTCCTTTTCGCTTGCGATTTAACCCTCTAACATTGGGTTCATTGAATGGTTATCGTACTGTATCCTTTAGTATCATTACGCTAGGTATTTCAAACTTTAAACCAACTATCCCACAATAACTTCTAAAATATGTATCTTGAGGAAAATTGGGACGGAAAATGCCAAATACAACTAAAGGACAACAATTACTTAAATACTTGCAAACCGCATCAGATGCTCTTTGATATCAAAATATAGAATAAGTCTAGAAGAATGCGTCCACTCACCAAAGGATTACTCCTAAGATATTCACTAGTATTTTTTATTATGGCTAAATTTGCATATTTACCTTGCTGAGCGTCGTAGTGCACGCATGGCATATGTAAAGTAGTCCGTAGGCACTAATAGATACCCAATAGTACCCGAATATAGGGCTACTTGGTGATTTGAGTACGAAAAGCAATTCGATAATGAAGGAACAGAAGAAATTGATAAGAAGGACGAGAATAATAGGACCGTAAAGGTCTGTAACAGTTCGAGCAGCTTCATGGATAGAATGCTCGCAGTGGAGCAGAGCCCGGGGTGTCGATATATGATGGAGCTTGGAGTAGATGGACTCGAGGAGGCTCAAGATGGCCAGGAACTGGTTTTGGAGTTGGAGAAGGAAAGGGTATGTGAAGAGAGTGTCTATGAGAAGTGGAAGAGTGGTGTTGCAGGCAGGCGTTATCAAATGGCAGACACCTTCTGCCAATTGGATGATGACGCCACAGGTCGCTATGCCCCACGACAACCACCTGTTCGACTCCCATCTCCAATGCACCTCGTGCCAGTGGAGGAACCTACAGCTCCACATCAACTCCTTCTTGAACCTCTTCAAATCACCCCTCTTCAAGGCAAGCCATAATGGTGCCACGGATTTGCTCAGTATACCAATCAGGAACGACACCTTGTAGGACAAAATATCGCCGAGCCGATCGAATTTCAGTTCGTATCCGAAAAGAAATAACGACATTGTTGTCCATAGAATATAGAAAGACATATATTTTAGATCTACATCAAAGTCTAAATTAAGGGGAAATAGCCCGATCAGCTGTGAGGACTTGAATATTTTATTCAGTGCAACATTAATCATCTTCTCTGGCTGACAAGATTGTGGCACCTGTGGCATTATTCTCATTTTTCCGTCCAAGGTCACTTTCTTGCAATCAGAAATCGATGAATCATTGATCCTTTCAAGTTCACTACCTTGCAATCAGAAATCGATGAATCATTGATCCCTTGAAGTTCACGATCTTGCATTCAGAAATCGATGAATCATTGATCCATTGAAGTTCACTACCTTTCATTGATTTATCGATTAATCATTTTTCCTTCGAAGCTCAGTACCACGCATTGACTGACCGTTGTACCTTTGGTGTTCAGCAGCTTGCTTTCAGTGGTGGACTAATCATTGTTCCCTCGAAGTTCCTTTTCATTCATTATTCGTTGATCCTATTCAAATAATTCTCTAGAAACCTGGAAGTCAACTAAAAGTATCGACAAAAGGTAAGTTAAGGTAAACTTTTCCTCGCAGAACCGTTCCCTCCATTTTAGGAAAGACAAACCAAAAGTTGTTCATTTCGTTGAATAAATAATCAGAACTCTCATGATTAACTTTGAATGATTAAGTACTGCTATCATACTTCACAATGCATTCGAGTAAATATTTAAATTTCTGGAAGAATGAATCCTTCAACAGTTTTTCATATAATGTTTCCCTAATTTATCATATATCGTTCTTTAGGGCAGTTATTTTTGGTAATTCCACTTCCAATCTATAAAGTTCTAATTAATTTATAAATAAAGAAAGCGTATGATAACAGCTAATTTATTTCAGAGCCTCTTGCAATACCAATTATTTAAGAATTTATTAAAAATCCAATAACCCAGTAGTAACATTTTTAATATTTTATATTAAAATGAGCACTTATTCGTATTAGTGAGTGATTAAATAGTTTTTTTATCAATCCACTATTAATCTACTTTGGATTATATTTTAAAAGAGAATAATTGTTTCGAAGATTTCTATTGATTTTCAATCACTGGTCAAGGCGGTAACCATTATTGCACATTCAATACCCCTATTATGTGGTTGGTCTCTTCCTTCAAACTTCTATTCTGGCATTTATAGAATTACGTTGTCTTAAATAAGTTCCTATGTAGTACCTTGACACACATTTGTTAAAACTGAAAGACAGTAATCTGCTGCTTAACAACTTACATTCAACTTTATTCGAAATTACATTTGTGTTTTATATTGTTTAGACAATACATAACGTCATATATATTTTTAAAACTACTTTATTTTATTTTTTAAGTAGTAAATAGTAAATGATAATAATAATAATCAGGGTACAGTGTCACTACCGCCACAAAAGCTTTGAGCGATATGCCAAATGATTAAATCTTTTTTTTTATAACATGAGACCAGACCTTATCCTAGAATATGTCACAATCCAACCTTGACAATAATGGGATGACTTAGTGCCACAACCTGACAATATTGCCTCCACAAGGATTTGCACCTTTGCTCAAACAATAACGCCCCAACTCGAGTGCACAAACTTTGAAAATAATACCACAAAAATTACTTGAGCCCTAGTCCTGATACAACGGCACAAAAAGAGGTTCTAATAATGTTACAACATGAAGTCGAATCTTAGCAATGACAATATAATTTAATAAAAAACGACATTAAACTTTGATTTACAAAGTGGAAATGTTTACCATAACCAACACAATAATGTCACAACAAACGTTTGAATCCTATCTCTGACAATAGCATCTCAACATAATCTATTGGAAATATCCCAAACTGTATATTAATGGCGATTGAGACGTTAGGAAAATGATAAAAGTTTCCAGATCTCGACTGATAAAATGAAATGGAAAATTGAAGTAGAGGAGTAGAAGACGAGAGCATAATACCTTCAGAAATCAGTCGTATAATCAGGAGCCGCATCAAACATATTAATTTCCTAATGGACCCAATCAATTATTCATCAAGATAAAGAAGGATGACAAGAAATTCCATGAATGAAAACCAATTATCGCTGAAATAAAAGTGACGTAAGGATTTTTCATATTTATAAATATTACATAACAAGAGCTCAGTAATTTAGCTCAGAATAAAGTGAGAAAGTTGGTTGTTTATATAAAGTAAACGGTATATGGTGACAATTATGTTTCCAGAAAGCAATATAGACTGGACTCACATTTGTTTTAACAAACAGCCTGAGCGATTACCTTTACTAAATGTGGTCAAGTTTATTTTAAACGGACAAACATGCATAGATTATTCGCTAGAGACAATAGAGTTAACATTAGACAAAGTACATTAACAATGACACAAAATGACACGTCAACCATCAAACAGGTGGTCGCAGACTTAGCCACGTGATGGTATAACACATTTGTCATCTCAACGCACCATATATTCTCTATTTATATGTCACTAAAGGCAGAAAACAAGAAAGTACGAATAACTCGCTTAATACTTGAGTTACTAAAACAAGCGTAGGGTGGCAATTGTAAAAAATCTAAATGTTTATCAAGAATGGGAATGATGCGATTCATGATATAACCGTTTATTGTTAATATGACATTAGTAGGAGTGGGGATTTACTAATGGCCGAAAACTAAAACATGGAAATATCTCGGTTAATATTCAATATAGGGAAAACATGCATATAACAACATTTATAGAAAATTTGCAATAAGATTGATTCTATACAATATTTCAATCTGACGCATAAAAACGGAGATATTTTGAATTTTCGAATTTACCCCCTCTAATCCGACCCTCTCACTTTTCTGATTTTAGCTGTTAACGAATTTAATCATCATTTTTATATGAATCGTTTATATATAGAGTTTGGTACTGATCAGTCAAAAAATGCGACCACTAGAGCGTTAACATATAAATATATAATATACATTTATATATCTTTATATTCTTCAAATTTTATGGCAAGGGTCTCCAATAAAATGGGCAGTAAGCAAAAAAACAGAAATCGAATACCTAAATCATATATTCTATAACAGCTTATCTTAAATCATTCGACTTTTAATTATGATGCGAAATAATCGAGTTCAAGAGTAGCTTGTAAATAATCGATTTTTAGTCAGCTGACAACCTACCTCGGGAACCTCTGACTATCAACTACCTCCTCTGTGAAGACAGTCGCAACGTATTGTAAGGGGTAAACGAGCACTTCAGAAATGTAAGTAGCAATTTATAATTATATTTAATAAATACATCATAGATGTAGGCATCTACTAATACAATATATAGCAAAAGAATTATTAAGGGATGTTATAAATTAATCCATTTTTGAGGTGCTGGATGGTGAAGGAATTATTATCTCAGGTAAGAAAAAACGCCTCGTTCCTTCACTGTTCTTTCTTTATTCGTTGTGACAGAGCGCTTTCAGAGCATACGCTCCATCATCAGTGCCCTGCTGGCAAACAAATACCATAAAAATGTTGTACAATATGTCATTTAATTGAGAAATTTAGAAAATATATGTACATGTCGATGGTCAAGAGTTAAAACATACAACTTTAAATTACAACCTAAACATTTTTTATTATTTTTCAATTAAATGACATATTGTACAACGTTTTTATGGTATTTGTTTGCCAGCAGGACCCTGATGATGGAGCGTATGCTCTGAAAGCGCTCTGTCACAACAAATAAAGAACAGTGAAGGAACGAGGCGTTTTTTCTTACCTGAGGTTATAAATTAATGTTATTAATAATTTCGTATATATTTTTCTTTTAAAAGAGATTCCCTGAAGAGGTGGCACATAAACCACGAAACATGTAGGGCAGTTTCAACAAAGGTCTCAACGGAAAAAAAAATTTTTTTGGAGACCCCTGCCATCAAATTTGAATAATATATAAATAATATTGGGTCCAGAATAAGAAGAATCTTTATATTGGAAATCTTTCTTTGATCTATACCATATTGTAAATTGAACGTTTTCTGTCAACACTAGTGATCATAATTGTTGTTGGCTGTAATGGAATATAGGAGGTTTAGAGGAGCGATTCCAAAATTCAAAATAAATCCGGAGCTTAAATGCTTGTTCTATTTAGCATTAACAGTACAAAATATTCTTTCTTACCCAGTTGGAGTCATAGCTAGAGCTATGCTACGGATAGCAACCTCCTCTGAAGAAATTGAAGAGAGCAGGAACAAGGATTACAAAAACTTCCAATTGTTCCATTTGAAGAAGTGCTAAGATATCTTCAATTCAATCGTTGTTTCTTCCGTCCCATTAATTTAGAATTCGGGATCTCAGCCCAAACAGAAGGTACTTCCTCTAAGCATCACTGCTGAGGATTTCTTTTTAGTACACAACATTGAGTTATTGTTCAAATTTCTATTCCATTTTTTCTAACAATTTTATTGCGGCAGTATTTCCTTGATTTAAAAAAAAAATGATTTCTTACTTCATATTGTTATTTTAAGTTATTTATCAAGTTTTTATATAATAAATTTAAGATATATAGTTTATTTTATACGTCGATAATTACTTTGCTTTTACTTGTGTCAATTATTTATTAATTATCCTTCTTAGAGTGGTCCCCCTAGTGACCTACAGTGCTGTCATAACTATTGCAATTATCTAAAACGTTTTACAAATTCGTTTAAAAAAAGCCAAACAATGTATTAAATTAGATGTTCTCTCGCTAGATCCACTCTAGAGTACAAATAAAGTTTACTTTTAGGCTCAACAAATTTAAACTGAAAAATATCTTTAAAAAACTTGAAATAAAAAAGAGAAATATCACTGATACGATTAATAAATAAAAGCCCGTTACGCAGGGGCTGTGTAAACTAAGCAGATTTCCCACGTGAAGTTTTACTATAGAGAAATTTCAGAATAGAGAGTCGAACATTATGAGAACGGCCCGAACTAGCTCTTGACGGAAACTCACGACTAGACCCGAAGTTAGTCAATCTTATCTCAGAAAACAGAAAAATGCAAATATCTCGGTTAATATTCAAGATACAGAATAAATGCACATAACATTATTTATAGTAAATTTAATTTGCAATAAGATTGATTGATTCTATATAATTTTTCGATCCGACGTATAGTAACGGAGATATTTCGAAATTTCGAAAATCCTCCCCTCTAAACCTCCCCTGCCACTGGTTTGATTTCAGCCATTAACGAACTTGATCTTTCTTTTTACATAAAACGACTAAATATCGAGTTTGGTAATTATCAAACAAGAATTGGGACCGCTAGAGCGGTAACAGACAAATATACATACATATATATATATATATATATATATATATATATATACACACATACAGTTTTGAACGGACCTCATTTTCGTCATCTACTAGGTAGGATCAATGGACATTTGAAGAAAAATTTCGAAAATTCCGTCATGAGTACAACCTCAATAGCTGATTTCCCGTAAGGGAAAATCCCCCTTTTCACCCTACACTGAAAAATTACGTAAATGATTTTTTTAAGCTTATAAATCATTTAGCAAACTCGCATTTAATAAGTAAGTCCTAGACCTTTGGCTTCTTATTTATTTAAGGAGTTCCTAAATATAAACTGTTTACTTGCTTAGATGGGCACTACAATATGCTCAAATATATTGTGGAACATTTTTTTTAAAAAAAGTTATGCTTAAATACATTTAATTTTTCATAAATCTCATCGGTAAACCCAAATTGGATATTTTTTAAAAACATCCATGATTTACCACAATTAGTGATGAATTGCAAGAATGTACGAATACTTTTGTACTGCAGGCAAGTTTCAATAGCTTATATTCAGGCCAAAGTTTGCTGAATACAGTATTTTAAAAGTCAATCACTCTATTACATAAATAAAATAATTCAATATTACTTACTACAAGATTTTGAAATCCAGTTTCAGTGATTGCAGAAATAGTAAATTATATTTCAAACTAAGTTTTTTGCTTAAGCTTGTCTTGATATTTTTCTGCTATTCCTCAAACCTCGTTAGTTCCTGTTGAAGATTGGTAAGAACAAAAGAATCTAATGTTTTCAAGGAAATAATGTATAGGGTCAGAGATTTGAAACTTCTTCATTTATGTAATTATTTATATTAAAGAAAAGTAAACAATTGATACTCAAAATAATAAAATATTCTTACAAAATTGTCTAAAAAAAGCAATGGGTGATCGGCTAACTCAGAGGAGTTGAGCCATTGATCACATTATCTGATATGTTATCTGTGTCAGATACCAAATACAGATGTTATCTGTGCACTTATCAATGTGTGTAATTCACCACAAGATATTTAGGAACAAAGAGCTTGGTATAAAGACAGCTGCGAGTAACTTCTTCGGGCACTATGGAGTATTTAATCCGCCGAAATGGTAAAGATTTAAGTTTTTCTATATAACTTTGAGACCTAGAATTATAAGGGTTCCTATAGAGCGTGTAATTGAACAAGTTGTAAAAAACTTCATTTGAGTAATCCCGATGCCGACATTTTAACATAACTTTATACTATGAAATTACCATTAACACAATACCACTATTGTGTAAACCGGCTTGATGAAGAAAATCTCATGATCATTATGGCGTAACAGGTGGCCATTGATAATAGCCGACATCTCAAACTCGTTAAAGTTAACTTGATGAAGACACTTTCATGATGACTGTAGCGTATGAGGTGCCCATTGATAATAGCGGTCATCTCAGTCTCGTTAAAGTTATCTTGATGAAGACACTTTCATGATCACTATAGCGTAAGAGGTGCCCATTGATAATAGCGGTCATCTCAGTCTCGTTAAAGTTATCTTGGTGAAGACACTTTCGTGATGACTGTAGCGTATGAGGTGCCCATTGATAATAGCGGTCATCTCAGTCTCGTTAAAGTTATCTTGGTGAAGACACTTTCATGATCACTATAGCGTATGAGGTGCCCATTGATAATAGCGGTCATCTCAGTCTCGTTAAAGTTATCTTGGTGAAGACACTTTCATGATCACTATAGCGTATGAGGTGCCCATTGATAATAGCGGTCATCTCAGTCTCGTTAAAGTTATCTTGATGAAGACACTTTCATGATGGCTATAGCGTATGAGGTGCCCATTGATAATAGCGGTCATCTCAGTCTCGTTAATGTTATCTTGATGAAGACACTTTCATGATCACTACAGCGTATGAGGTGCCCATTGATAATAGCGGTCATCTCAGTCTCGTTAAAGTTATCTTGATGAAGACACTTTCATGATCACTACAGCGTAAGAGGTGCCCATTGATAATAGCGGTCATCTTCGTCTCGTTAAAGTTATCTTGATGAAGACACTTTCATGATGACTATAGCGTAAGAGGTGCCCATTGATAATAGTGGAGATCTTCGTCTCGTTAAAGTTATCTTGATGAAGACACTTTCATGATGACTATAGCGTAAGAGGTGCCTTTTGATAATAGTGGAGATCTCAGTCTCGTTAAAGTTATCTTGATGAAGACACTTTCATGATGACTATAGCGTAAGAGGTGCCTTTTGATAATAGTGGAGATCTTCGTCTCGTTAAAGTTATCTTGATGAAGACACTTTCATGATGGCTATAGCGTAAGAGGTGCCCATTGATAATAGCTGTCATCTCAGTCTCGTTAAAGTTATCTTGATGAAGACACTTTCATGATGGCTATAGCGTAAGAGGTGCCCATTGATAATAGCTGTCATCTCAGTCTCGTTAATGTTATCTTGATGAAGACACTTTCATGATCACTACAGCGTATGAGGTGGTCATATATAATTATAATCGGTTATGTTATCTTGATAAAGAACATACCATGATCACTTTAGTGCATAAAGAGTTCATAGCGCATAAGATAATATTGGCACATAATTTCTGAACTTCATTAAAATTATATATAGTTTTTAAGATCTATACAGTGTAAAGAGGCTATAAGTGATAACTGCCGCCAGTAACTTCATCATTGAAGTTATTTAAACGCCAAGAACTTAAAGACCACTTTAGAGATGTTGTTATCCTTTGATGAGCTTAAACTGATTGAACTTATCCTACGCTTAATTCTAATAGTTACTGAGTGACCGCACTTGCTGACTTTAGTTTCTAGTCTCATTAAAATCATCCTAAATTTATAGGTTTATGTGATTACTATTCGGTCTCTATTATTATGGTTTTGCAGTAATAATGAAGTCACCGTTAAAGTTGTGATTCGATTTTTATTTGTTTTACACGTCCAATATGATCCAGTACAGTAGTGAAAATATCTTCGAAAACGTTTTTCTGTACTCTTTAGTACTAAGTGCATAGTGTTTGGAAAGTTTGAATTAATTTGTGTGATATATACTGCAGTGTAGAATATGTGTGATATTTGTGAACATCCTTTTCACAGTAATTCAGATTAATGAACATTTCTTCTGATTTTTATATATTGACAAAGCCCCATAGGTTTTGATATTGTCGATGCCTCTTCAGTATCATACACATATTCGCAGAATTATTGAATAATTTTCAATAATGTAGATAAGCCCATGTATGAACTTCAATAACACCTTAAGCTTTCAGCTGAGAGAGTGCTAGAGAACAGCCCAATTCTGGCAGCATTGCTGGTCGAGACTCGAGCATCCAGGCTCAAGGGCGATTTGAGCAAGAACTTTGACCGGTTGTCAAGAGGTCGGAGAGCCATCCAGGTGCAGTATTTCGGAGTTCTTGCACATCTCATCTATAGTGGATATAGACATCTTGTCGGCTACGTTGCACATGCTCTCAGACGTTGGGGGTTTGCTCTTGGCAGCGTAGGCAGAGCCGTGATTCCTGTTGTAGAGGAGTCCTGCAACAACAGCTGCCATTGTTATAGCTAGCAATGCTACAGCTGATCCAGCAGCTATCAGTCCCAGCTGGGTGCGGTGGGTCAGAGCTAAGCCTGTCAACCCATTCTCTTTGAAGTCGAGCCCTGAGCCGCAAAGGCTCAGCTCCTCTGTGGTCAGGGTGTCGAACGTCCTGCCCCGGAGATGGAAAGGCAAGAAGCAGGTGCCATGCTTGAGCCAACTGGAGTTGGAGGCCATCTTCAGCATTGGCAGGATATGACAGAGGTCGCAAGCCCACGGATTATCTCCTAGGTAGACCGTAGCCACTGATTCCAGCCGCCTCGTCGTCCGCTCGTCGAGGAAGTTCAAATTGTTTCCCGAAATATCCAACATTTGTAGATTCGTGACAGGAGTTAAGAGTTGAAATGGCAACCTGAAACAATGAATAACATTTTTCATTTATTTGGCAAAAAACTTCCACTTGAAAAAAGAAGTCAAATCTCTCTCTCTCTCTCTCTCTCTATCTCTCTCTCTATATATATATATATATATATATAGAAAATTGTAACCTCTGTATGTACATTTATTTTTTTCACGAAATTTAACTATAACTTTTCGTTTCACATGTCATGGACACCAGAACTGCATTTTGTTTCTTTGGTGTCTGTTTGTTCGCTACCTTTTCACACAAACTACTGAACCAAATTTTATGCAACATGGTAGGTATATTACTACTAACCCAACTTAGACTTTAGGCTATGTTAATATTTACTGAGGTAAACAGGAGTGGGGGTTGTAAGGGAGGCCTGACATTAAAAATAGCAATATTTCGTTTCCTATTGGGATTTCGGCAAATATGCGCATTACAAAAGTTGTTTATTTTGTTATTTAGAGTAACCGAACTAAATAAAACTTGGTACGTGTATTAGGAAAACGCCTTCATTATAACAAGCCATACCAACATCTCTAGGGATGGGCAGGAGTGGGGGTTGTAAGGGCGGTCTGAAATAAAAAATATCCGCATTTCGTTTTCTATTGGGTTTTCTGCAAATATGCACATGCCAAAAGTTGTTCATTTTGTTATTTAGAGAAATTTTCTCAACAATTCTATTCAATATGAACTACCAGGTACCACCGGGAAAAAATAATAAAAATGTATGTTAATATTTTGTTCTTAATAATTCAAATCTACGCATAACGCACAGGAAACGGGAAATATGACAATATGGAGGACAGTGGAGTCTTACATAAAAAAATAATTTTATTATTAACAAATCCACAGTAACGACGGATATTAACCCTAAACACTGGAACGGGTAAATGCCAAAATATTGTGCAAAGTAAAGTCTTGCCAAAAAAATACCATCACCATTCAGCCTCAAATGAATTCCCGGGGGAAGCCGGATATCTGAGCTAGTATATATATATATATATATATATATATATATATATATCTATATATATATATATATATATATTTATAATTGTAACCTCTGTCTGTACATTGATTTTTTCACGAAATTTTCACGATAACTTTTCGTTTCACATGTCATAGAAACCATAACTGTATTTTGTTTCTTTGGTGTCTGCTTGTATGTTTGTTACCTTTTCACGCATAAATGGCTGAACCAAATTTTATGAAACATGGTATACCCCCATAGACCCTACTACTACCCCAACATAGACTTTAGCTTTAGGCTATGTTAATATCCTCTGAGACGAAATGGAGGGGGGGGGTTTGTAAGGGAGGCCTGAAATTAAAAATAGCAATATTTCGTTTCCTATTGGTTTTTGGGCAAATATGCACATGATAAAATTTGTTTACTGTGTTATTTAGAGTAACTTTTGTTATATTTATTTTTGTTGTATAACAAAGTATAAACGAGATATACACTAAAATCTAAAGGGGCAGTTAACTATTTTATTGGGCACTAACGGTTGAACCGACCTTAACAAAACTAGGCATGTGAATTAGCATTAATTCTTCCATGATTATAAGCTATATTACAAGTTTTAGGTTCAAACGGGAGTGGGGGTTATAAGGAGGGTCTGAAATAAAAATTAGCAATATTTCATTTTCTATTTGTTTTTCGGCAATCGTGCGGATAACAAAAGCTGTTTACTTTTTTGTTTAGAGTAACTTTTGTTTTATACTTTTTTTTTTGTAAAATAAGGTATGAAACAAGTAATTTGCGTAGAAATATGGATATGCTCAACAGTTCATTCCAATATGAACTACCCGGTACCTCACCAGGATAAATTAATTCAAATCCATGTTAAAATTTTATGCTTAATAATTCAAATTTTTGTTTTTTTTTAACGCTAACAACAGATTGCACAATGTAAAGTATACCCCCCCCCCCTCTTCTCTTATCCCAAACATTAATTCATGAGAAACGCTGGTTTTCCCTATGTGTATTAAATACTTTATTTAATTAAAACTTGAAAAATATTTTGAAACAGTTTTAGTATTGTGAAGATATTATAATCTGATTTGTTAATATAATTTAATGTATTACAGGATTGATTGAGGTGTGGGGTGGGGGTTACTTCCTTTGTCGTATCTGTTCTGCCGCTTCTCTGCCGATCCCATATTGGTCTATGTATACATGATGATTAATACTTATACTTTTATCAATGTAGTGCTATTCTCAGGAATGTGAATTTGTTTAATTATCATAAATAAATAATTTAAAAAGATGAGCATGAGGGTATGTACACCCAGCTATTTCTGGTATTTATTAACTCAGCTCTCTTAATATATAATACATTTTACTATGTACCAATAGAATATACAGGTTTCAATTGAGACTTACAAAAGATTATTTTTAATAGCGGTTATGACGTACCTAAAACAACTGTCACCGTTCGGCTTTGTATCACATCAAGGGAAAGGAACATTTATTCATACATGGTTTGGAAGACAGAATACTTTCTACAATTATGAATTATATGGTCCATTACGTTATTAAAAAAAATATATGTACAGGAGACGGGAAATATATTCAGGACAGTGAAGTCTTAAATAACAATTTTATTATTTACAAGTCCACAGCAACGACGGGTAAAACCCTAAACACTGGGACGGGGAAATGTCAAAATATTGTGCCAATGTTGTGCGTTGTGTAAAGCCTTGCCAATACTATCATCATTCAGCCTCAAATGAATTCCCGGCCGAAGCCGGGTACCTTCGCTAGTATAGATAAAAAATGGTCTCTCCTTTAACACGTTGACTTCGGAGATTTTCAACAACATTTGTTAGTGGGGCGGAAACGTTTTTTTTTGTTAATTAGTTTCGTTTTACTTTACTTTAACTGTATATTATAAATTGTATCATCTTTTAATTGGTTTCCGCGAAAAAACCGCTGAACGACACGTTGTCGACAACCGCACATGGAAAGCACCATACTCTCTAGTAGTCTAATAATGTAATTCACGTTATTACTTAGAAAACCGTAAAATTCTTCAATCAAATTCAAATTCTTCGACTCCCTTACCCATCATGACAATCCCCTCTACTCCTCAACCACCCCACCCAGCAGCCGATGTATTGGCCGAGGACCGATGTGGACGAGCCTCTCGTCGATCTCGTTCGGCTCGAGGAGGAACCCCCTCCTCCACCATAACACACAACCACCCATTCACACAAAGGGCTTAGTGCCATAAAGCACATTTAATATAGTTTAGGTAGTATTGTTTTAATTAGGTTAGGTCTAGTTTTTTTTTTTTAACATATCTTCGAGAATGCTTACGATTCGCCGCATTAGTTTAGTTTAGCTTAACCTAGCGTAGTAACATTAGGAATAGTTTATTTTGCAATTTCACAACCAAAACTTGTTTTGGGCTTTAAATTCCTCCCTGACATGGTAAGGCTACTTTCATCTTTTCTTCTTATCTTCTCTCCTACTATCCCTTTCCCTTCTTCTTTCGTTTTCCTCTATCCTTACACCCCTCCCGGTACCGGGAATCTCCAATCCTTAGCTCTATTCCAAATCTACACCTCTTCAACCCTCCCTTAAAATAGAGCTTCCTGCTCAGGAGAAGAGAAACTACCTTCACCTCCCTAGGTTTGATAGACCTATTCTTACCGACCAAGGCACAGGTATACTAGGGCCTCAGATAAAAAAAAATGTTGCTTTACTCAGGTGACTTAAAGTTGGTCACTTTACTTTATATATATATATATATATATGTGTGTGTGTGTGTGTGTGTGTGTGTGTGTGAGTGTGAGTGTGTGTGTGTGTGTGCGTGTGCGTGTGTGTGTGTGTAGTATTTACAGACTATTTAGTGTACGCCTGGTAATTGATGTTGTGAACAGGGAAACCTGATTCCACGGAACCGAACAAGGAAATAAGAGGGTCATAAATACATGCAGTTGTTTCACATTGCCTTCAGCATGAGACCATTTAGCAATAAATATGAAGACAGACATGAGTGGAGAAAATTCTATTCAATTCTATTTAGAGTTGTTAGATAGCAATCCCTCGGTTGCCTGCATAAGCTGACAAATGATAGACTGTTAGCTAGTACGAATATGAAGACTACAACATTAATCTACCCTCCAGTCTTGCCCCCCTGACATGTAAGTGTGAATTTAGACAAGGAGCTCAATATATATATAGTCGTGTGTGTGTGTGTATGTGTTGTCAGTATCTGATACCTGTTTAGGCCATTGTATGATAGGTTTAGATGTATAAGGCGTCCAACAGGTGCCAGCAATCCTAAAGGTAAGCCTCCCCTCATATCCACCTCAGCCAGACCCAGCCGCTCCAGCCTCCTCGTCACCTACAACACAATACATATCATAATTTAAACAGTCTATATAAATATACACAAATAATTTACCACTATCCACTGACGTAAGAGTCGCCGCATTAAATAAATCATTTTCTTCACTTCCTGGGATTATCCTATGAAGACGAATTGGTGTTGGAGCTAGCTATGTCTCTTCTGATGTTTTGTTACATTTATTCTCGTTTATTGATTTTCGTTAACGAAAGAGAATGAGGTATATATTACGTTACACTAAACAATATGTGATAATTCTTATGTTATTATTATTATTATTTATTAAATTCCACTTTTTGCAACTAAAGCTAATTGGGACGGGTTATCTACAGGTTACCACCCTTTTCTAGCCAGAGTGGGACTTGGGATTTTATTTAATGAATTTCGTCACTAATTAAATTCCCTTGCCCAGGCGAGAATCGAACTCGCCACTCTAGAATTACCATGTGAGATTAAAGGCAACGCTTTAACTCACATGGCTAACCTGAGCCCCCCAATTCTTATGTTATACTACGAAATATCCAGTTGACAAATTAATGAAAGTCTATCCTATTGTATAACAGCCCGAGAGGCCAAACCCTCCCGCCTATAGATCTTAATAAAGTCCGTCACGCAGGGGCTGCGTTAACAAAGATGTCCTACGTATTTGCATTTCCGCAAAACGTAAAAGGTCATTGAGAGCAACATTTGGTATTAATTATGGACTTAAAATAAAGTGCTTCATAATAGAACAGCTTATTGTAAATATGTCATGAGTATGATTGGTTTACTGATGGCCGAAAACAAAAAATGCAAATATCTTGGTTAATAATCAAGATAGTGGAAAAAAGTACATGGAAATATTTGTAGACCATTACATTAGCAATAAGATTGGTTAGTCAAGGGAAATCTGCTAACAATGGTGCTCCAATACGCTTTTATATTAAAATTTGCATTTTTTTGTTTTGTTTTTATCTATCTATTATTTTAGCTTCTTAAACTTAGAAAACTATTTTAACTTTTAATAGTATATAATTTTATTTTTTATTTTGTGTAATACTCAAGAGACCTTCATTATACGAAATACATGCAAATATGTCCTGGTGACCCCCGCCCCCATCTTAAGGTTTCGACTACTAAACTGATTCATTGAGATAACAATTATTGTGGCTTGTTTTTAATAACAGTACTAGATATAGTAAATATGTTTCAATAAATGTATTAGGTTATATTGAGATATATTTTAGTAATTGATTTTATTTCCGGTGTGAGGCTGGCAGACCTGTTTGTTTACATTTCTAACGCTTCCCGTCGGCAGGTTGTTGTGTTACAAGTATGTAAATTTATCTACTACTGAACTTAGCAAGGGAAATCTGCTTATTTTACGGAGCCCCTGCGTGACGGACTTTTTTTAATTATCTTGAATATGCATTCTTTTTTCCGCATTTTTCTTGATTTTCTTTTGTACATTTTTAATGTATTCCTTTTATTTTCTAATGAATTAGCTTTTATATTTAATTTTATTATAAAAATGCATGTGATAAATTGATTGATGAAATATATATATATATATATATATATATATATATTGCGTGTATATAGATTATAAATGCTTCATGTGATTAAATAATAAGTTTGTTCTTATTATTTTAAATATTAAATAATTATGTTTCAAAGTTCAAATGATGAAGTCTTCTTTTTATTGTACTTCATTGTTTTTTAGTTAGATATTAGAGAACCGAATTTTTATAAAATGGTAGAATACTGATTTTTATTTGAATTGACGTGGGTGATTTGAAAAATAATTTATGACTGGTCTGTTGGTTTTTCTTTTTGTTTCCGTTTGAAATCTAATTCACTATTCTTCTTTTTAATTTCCTTATGAAGAAAATAAGTTTCTTTTTTTTTCTTTCGATTTTTTACCCCAATTGTTATTGGTTTATGCACGTTATTAAGCTAAGTAACGGTAAGGACAATAATTATCATTCTCATTTTCCCTTAAATTCTATGAAAATATAATATGAAAACATTTAGACTATGATTAAGAACAAGAAAACGACGTTTTGGGGCATTTATTACAATGAGGCATAAATCGGATTGAAGATAGGAAAATCAAAAACATATACTAACCCTAAGATTTATTCAAATATAAATTTCTATGAAAATTGTTGATGTCTTTGTTCATTTTCACCCAAGAATTCGACGGAATTAGGGTTTAATAGGGGGTCGTATTAAAATATTCTTCACCCGTCCAGGGGTAAAAAAAAACAATTGTACAGGACTTTGTTTATCTTAAAAATATTTGATCTCTATTACCCCCATTTAGGAATACATATTTTACATAACTTTCCAAAAGAACTTGTCAATATATTTATTTAATACCACATTTTGAACTTGAATTTGTTGATAAGTTGTAAATTAGTTTAAAGCTGATTATTATAAGCGTTTTTATTTCTCCTGGAGATTTATGGTTCTACTTACTTAAAGTTATAATTTTAAATTTTACTTTGTGAATGCTCAGAAGGGTGAAACGTTTGACAGTTTAAAATTAAAGATGGCTTAATTGAGACCTTAAGATCCTTTCAATTTGAACTTGACAATGCATTTATGTTATAATTAATTTCCAACTTGTCAATATATTTATGTTATACTTCATTTTGAACTTGTCAATATATCTATACTATACTTCATAATGAGAGGGATAATGCTGTATACTTCATTTTGGGAGGGATAATTCTTTATACTTCATTTTGGGAGGGATAATTCTTTATACTTCATTTTGGGAGGGATAATTCTTTATACTTCATTTTGGGAGGGATAATTCTTTATACTTCATTTTGGGAGGGATAATTATTTATACTTCATTTTGGGATGGATAATTATTTATACTTCATTTTGGGAGGGATAATTATTTATACTTTGTTTTGAGAAAGGTAATTATTTATACATCATTTTGAATGGGATAATTCTTTATACTTAATTTCGAAAGGGATAAAAACAGAAGAAAATTGGCTATTATTCTTCTAATATCTAGGCATGGAATACAAGCTAAGTATTGTCAATTACCTGTAGAACTTGTATGAACTCTTCAATTCTGATATTGTTACCATTGAGGTAGAGAGCTCGGAGAGTGTGTGCCAAGGGCTGGAAGGTTATAGGTTCCAATCTATCCAGCTTGTTGTAGCTTAGGTCGAGCTCCTGGAGACAGGTCAGGTTATCCAGTGCATGGCTCGTCACCTTGGCGATGTGGCTTCGTCCCACGTTCAAGTACTCAAGTCTGTTCTGGAGAACATTAAGTCTTGTCATTTTGATAGAAATTTACAAACGCAGATAACATCTCAATAATGACACTTTTTATTGTTGAAGGCATGAATATAAAAAAAATAAACATGCTCTCATTCGTTTATTTTTATTTGGGTCAGATCGTTTCATATGACTTCTAGCCAGGAGCAGAACTACCATATAAAAATAGAGGCCAACACTGATAGCTAACATTATGCAGCTGATCTAATCAGCTGTTTTCTAGAAACTTCCAAAATGTAGAATGATCAGGGGAGACATGCGCACAAAGAGTTTCAAACTATTGTTTATAAAAATAACAACAAAACGCTCAAATTAAAATTTGAAATAATACATTTTTACTGGTGTTGCTATCAGGTTCAAATGCAGTTCAGATAGTAACGAAAAAAGTGTTTTTTTGTGACTTTGTTCTCTTTAGTACCGATTATTCTTCATATTCCATAATATTTTTAAGTTCATAATGATTTGACCTTGTGAAGCAATTACACATGCAGTGTTAATTTTGTATTAAATTGGAGTTTCCCATAAGAAGCGTTTATAGGACATGAAACATGCGCTCGAATTAAATCATCAGTGTTTTCTTAGTTGAACTTCTGCTCCTGTACATACGATTATAAAAGTAATTAATGTTCGAGTTTATGAAGGAATGTTTTATTTTGTCAGAATGAAGCCATCCGCAAAGGCTGCAATTAATATTTGATTTAAATTTGTCAATTGCGAAAGTCGATGTTTGAATCCAAGAAATATGTAAACAGTTAATACCATTTGGTCTTCTTGAACTTTGATTTTTGTGAATCACTAGATTAGGTGTCATTAAATATGCTTAGTAGTTAATGAGTAAGGAAGTATGTGCTCATATATGTGCATATAAAACTGGTCTATTGGGAGAGAGTCAAGTATTCATGGCCACCATGCACTATCGATTACACTCTATGTCCACAATGCATATTTCCTATTTATCATATCGTATATAAATAAATAAATAAAATCCCTCTTGTGTAACAATTTCAAACCGAAAGAAATATAGCATAAAGTTACCACCTAGTATTGTGACCTGAAGCGATACCTGTGACTGGAATGTGCCCTCTAGAACGACAGGGAAGTGATTTCCATCTAGATAGAGAGTCTCCAGTTTCCTGAGATCCTTGAACTCCTCCTTGTCTAGATACTTGAATTGGTTATCCCCAAGGTCCAGGTGCGCTAGGTTTGATAGCAGACTGTAAATGTGAGGGTTCATGTTCCGAAGATTGCAGCTGCGGCAAGAGAACGTCACCAGCTCCTTCAAAAACATAAACGCAGACCAACTGATTTCAATATCAAATCACTATATATATATATATATATATATATATATATATATATATATATATATAAACAACTATATTTACCAACGGACTAAAACATGAAATTTATATCAATAATAAAGGTATTTTATAAAATAAAAGTCAAGGTTATTAACAAAAACCAACCCCCCCCCCCCTCCTTATTATATAGAAAATATATTTCAGCGTATATCCCATTCAGAAAGAATCTCATCTTTGGTGCTGGTCAAAGCAGTTTACTATTTATGTACAACCTTAGTAATGAACTTCTATCATCTAGTCATTAGTGTTAAAAAGGCTTAAACTGAAGTTTGTTGTACTTGAAGTTTATTCAGACAAAATATGCCGATTCGTTTTTACGGAGAAGAAAAACTCTTATAAAGAACACAATTCATACTAGACTTAAGCTCGTAGTGTATAACATATATATGCTCCTTTTATGCATGATTAATGTATTGTATGTAAAATGAGTTATTAAGAGCTCAAGTGTGGTTATTTTAATAGTTGGTTCGAACAAATTAGTTATTTACCCGTGGATGGGTCTCGTATTGAGGACCAAATGATGAATGCAATAAAGAAAATTAATTAAAAAAAAAAAAACTTTAATACATTTTATTTAAAACACTCGTAACATTATACCAATGGTTTCTCAAAAAGATGGCGGAAGATATTTTGTTACTTAAAAACGTGTTCTCACCTTTACGAGAATTGAAGGAAATCAGGAATTTGAGAGGAGAAAGAAAGACGAAAATAGGAAATGCAGTGAAAACAGTTAAACTAACGACTTTCTACATACAAAATTATAGTACAAAGTAAATACCCGTTTTCCATTAATGGATACAAATAGGAATTTTTTAAAAAAAAGAAGTTGACCTTGATTACTGTGGATTAAGGCAACTCATTAATTACAAGGGCCATTCTCATCAGTATGGCTAGTATCAAAAAAGGTAGTGATTAGACCCCACCAACCATAGCATTCAAGTTGACTAGTAGATTAATAGAGCGCGCTAGTGGTGGATGGAAGCTGTCTAGTGAGTGAGTTACATTGATAGTTCATCAAATTACTAAACTAAGGATATCAATTAACAAAGTATGTTTACCTCCGAGTTTTTTTTTTTTGGCATTCATTAAGTGTTTAAGGATTGTTATGGGGAAAACAAATTAATAACACCATGAAAACTGTTGGAAAGAGAAGAAAATATTAAAGCCTATCTTACTTACGAACAACAGGAAAAATTAATTCATGCCAATCTTCCTTACGAAAATAGGTTACGCTTTTGATAGAAAACTAGTTTATTATGATTTACAGGGAACCTGGACCTCCTGTCCAATATTTTTCCAAGTAAAACGTATGGGTAATAAAAAGATCTGTATAATTTGCATAAAATATTTTGCCACAGTTAAAAAAGTTTTCATTAAAAATCGGAAAACCGGTTTACACGTTTTTTAATTTTTCTCCCACAACTTTTATCAAGGAGTTCGTGTGGAAAGTTTTAGATTCTGTTAAAGCAGGTTGTTTTTTTTTAGTTATTGGCATTTTCTGGCATATATTCCATTGTAATTTCAATTTTTTTATGCCATCTAAAAGTAGACGTTTACTTAAGAAAAATATTTCTGGTAATTTTGAACAAAAAAATAATAAAATTAAGAAATCCAGATTTTTTTTTAATAAATATGAGCTCATTTATGGATTGAAATTACAAAATGAAAAAAAAAATTATGATGAACAATAATTAGATTGTTTGGGGCATAAAAAGGTATGAAAAACAAAAGATTTTGTGAAAAACGAATAATTTTTATTGGAAAAAAACGAAATAATATATAATGAAGAATAAGAGTATACATGATTTATCTTAAAGAGAAATTGAAATTTTATAAAAGCGATGAAATAACATGAATGTGAAACAAGATAGCAGATCTTGAAGAAAAAAGGCCAAAATAACTGGCAGAAATGTGTACATTAACACTTATAATATTGATTTAAGCTGCTTTACGCACACTAGAATAGGAACTATTCCCAAGGACAAGTGGAAATAATTACTATTAAAAAAGATACTTATTGAATTTCAATAATAAGTGACATTCTATGTACTAATGCCAATAACAGTACTTTTATTTCAAGTGGGTAAAATGGCCTTGAGACTTCTTTCAGATATCAAAATGACAAATGGATTGTATATTAAAGATAATCCGTGTTATTTCGGATTTCAAATGATATTTTAGGTAGATGAAGCTAACGAGGAGCCATCTGCATTAGTAGAAGATGATACGGGATTCAATAAAGTAAAGACAAAACTAAGAGGGAGAGATGAAATAGAACTCGGGGATAAAGGCAGTATGGGGAGCTTTGAAAGTATCTACAAGGCAGCACATATTGACTTTGATGACAGAGCTTTGATTTGGAGGAACATGGAATTCCTTTTAGCAATAATATATATAAGAATATCTTAGAATGATCCAGGGCCAACTCTTGTAGAGTTTCCCGACCTACATTCACTATATTTTCATACCTTCCTCCAATTTTGAGAATTTCTCTTTACCAAATAATTTACTAGTCAATCGCGTGAAATTCTTAGGCCCTGGACCAAGAGAGCTTTCATTTTGATACCCTGAGACGACAAAAACGTTTTCTTTTGTAATTCATATGTGTGCGAGTGTGTTAATGCAATAACTTACGAAGGACCATTAACTTGGTACAGTAAATATAACATAGCATGGGAGCGGGGGGCGAAAATACATATGTATCTAACGTAATAAATTGATATACGACATTTTCTAATGATAATGAAATCTAATTATCTTTATTATTTTTTTATCTCAATCATTGGAACGGATATATTTCCGTTTTATTTTACTTTGTTTACGTCCAACATTAAGGATTTTATTGATAAATAACAGAATAAAATAAAGGAATTACAACATGAAAACTAAATAAATTAAAGCGGATCTTACTTACGACAATAAGATGCGCTTTTCGATGTTTTTACGATTTCCAGCGAAACTGTACCTTTAATTTGATATATCTTAAAGTAAAACTTACGGGTAATACAATTATTTGCATAAACCATTATTTCACATAACCAAAACGTTTTCAAGAAAAATGCGATTATCAGTTCATCATTCATTTTTTAATTTTTTCCTACAAACATTTTTTCCAGGAGACCATCACCAAAGTTTACTTTTTGTAAAATAAAGTTGTTTTCTTATTTTATTAAAAATTACCAGTGCTAATTTTAACAAAAAAATGTTTTCAGGAACACGTGAATTTTTGGTTGAAGGATGTCTTTTTATGGATTCAAATCAAAATAATATCTCAAAAAAGAGTACTTCGATGCAAATAATTCTAGATTGTTTGGACACGCAAAAAATTTGACATCAATAAATTTTGTGAAACAAGAATAATTATTATGGGAGAAAACCCCCCAGAAATAAACAGGTTTTCCGATTTCCTTTTCAAATTTAATGTTATTTTAGCATTACGAAATGCACCCCGTCCATCCCTCGTACCTGGGGATTGACTGTCGTATTGTTCCCATTATCACAAAAGAGTTTTCTTCCATTCCTAACCATTTTCATTTCACCTTTGCTACAGGCTTTTTCATCAAAGAGTTCTCGCGTCCTTTCCGGCCAGCAATCTGCTTATATTGTACTAGACCGCTAAAGTACCGTGATTAATAAACAATGTTTTAAAATTGAATGTGTTATATAGTTGTAGCATATGCTATATGGTTGCTAGGTGATGAAACCTAATGCAGCATATGCTATATGGTTGCTAGGTGATGAAACCTAATGCAGCATATGCTATATGGTTGCTAGGTGATGAAACCTAATGCAGCATATGCTATACGGTTGCTAGGTGATGAAACCTAATGCAGCATATGCTATATGGTTGCTAGGTGATGTAACCTAATGCAGCATATGCTATATGGTTGCTAGGTGATGAAACCTAATGCAGCATATGCTATATGGTTGCTAGGTGATGAAACCTAATGCAGCATATGCTATATGGTTGCTAGGTGATGAAACCTAATGCAGCATATGCTGTATGGTTGCTAGGTGGTGAAACCTAATGCAGCATATGCTGTATGGTTGCTAGGTGGTGAAACCTAATGCAGCATATGCTATATGGTTGCTAGGTGATGAAACCTAATGCAGCATATGCTATATGGTTGCTAGTTGATGTAACCTAATGCAGCATATGCTATATGGTTGCTAGTGATGAATCTTAATGCTATAGCATATGCTATATGGTTGCTAGGTGATGAAACCTAATGCAGCATATGCTATATGCAGCATATGCTATATGGTTGCATGCAGGTGCAGCGTGTAATGTGCTATATGGTTGCTAAATGCAAATGCAGCAATGCTATATGGTTGCTAGGTGATGTAATGCTATATGCAGCATATGCTGTATGGTTGCTAGGTGGTGAAACCTAATGCAGCATATGCTATATGGTTGCTAGGTGATGAAACCTAATGCAGCATATGCTATATGGTTGCTAGGTGATGAAACCTAATGCAGCATATGCTATATGGTTGCTAGGTGATGAAACCTAATGCAGCATATGCTATATGGTTGCTAGGTGATGAAACCTAATGCAGCATATGCTATATGGTTGCTAGGTGATGAAACCTACTGTTACTGTTACCTTGTCAAATTAGTTTGAGTTATGGTTGTACTCAATAAAATTTTAGTTATTAATACTACATAGTTATAGGCGAATTTCCGTTAAAATATGTGAGTTGTGGCTACTTCACAAAATTTGCCAATATGGAGTTTTAGCACATTTCCCTTAATAGAAATCAGCTATTGTTGTTGTACTCATGGCGCGTTTTTCCAAATATTTTCACAAATGCCCATCCATCCCCATACCCAGATGTATATTTGTGTGCGTATGCGTGTGCGTGTGCTTGTGCGTGTGTGTGGTTCTATGTAAAATAATAAAATCAAGTTCATATGAAAAAATGGGCCAGTGGGAGGAAATTTGGAAAATTATAATTTGGACCAAAAAAATGTACGTACCCAATCTTATTGCTAATTAAATTATATATATATATATATATATATATATCCACACATACATATATAGTTATGGAACCAATATTGTTAAACAGTTGATAGTCTATCTTTTTTGTTTTACGCACTTTTTCGTAAATCAAATACTAATGGAGTTATTCCGTACTTCCTTCTTTTCAGCCCTCGGTAACCTCCCGCCCCCCGCCTTTTAATCGTCGGATTTGTACATAGAAATAGGGAATATGTGGTGAGATGAAGTCACAAACATACTGCACCATCAGGTGGGATATCTGCCTAGTCTACGCAGCCCCTGCGTGATGGGCTTTGGTCGGTTCAGGGTGCCTCTACTATTTTAGACTTGCTTCTCTCCATCTCTGACTTATAGATAGAACACAGCTCACCAGAAACACAACCGGGTTGGTGGCCATAGAGCCTCGGCTATTCAAGGAACGGCTTCAATCCCTTAGCCAACGTCAGTAGACTGAATACAGAAGCAGAACCATTCAGCCGAAGTTACTGCAGTGTTTCCAATGTACTCGTTGTCAGGACTGATTGCGGTATTGCTTTTGCGGCGGGCAATCCGAAGCCCGATTCTATTTATGGGAACAATGGTTAGCGAAGGAGAATGTTTGCCCATTTCCCTCTGCCAACAATAGGCCTGCTTCCACCATTCCCTAATAGCAATTAGGAACGAGCAATGACAGTAGACATAGCCCCCAATACCGCCAAAATCATAATGAGTATAGAATTAGATCTGGTTAGTCTGACGTATCATAATTTCTTCGACTTAAAATCCAATAGCTCTAAAGTCGATATTTGGTTACCAATCGATCCATTTCATTAAAATGATTGAACACGCAAGTCCAGTTCATAATTGGAACAACAACCTAAATTATAATAGCATAGTAATAGCATGAAGACATTCGTGCGGTTAGTTGTGTGGATTGCCAATTCCAAACTCATACATATGTAGCACAGAATATATATTCACAGGAAGAATGAAATTTAAAGTTTTTGCAGAAAACATGACTCTTTTAGCTGAGAATCAGCGACTTGACCAGTGATTCGAGTTATCGACTCGTGAGTCATTGAGCTGTGTACTAAGTACGTGAAGTTAACAGTGTGTACTGCGGTTAATTGTGGAAAATAGATAACCTAGTACGTAGACCACAGTGTTTTGTGAGTCGTGAAATAAATACTGTACTGATAAAAACGTTAAAGTTTGTGTATTTAATATTGCAATCAAAAGAAACCTAATAACAGCGTTTATTATTTTTATGATAATCGTAACAACTTACTTTTGTGATAAATGTAAAAGAATTTCTACGATAATGTTATACTCTAGGGATGGTTTGTATGCTGATAAAGGAAATGAGTACCAAATGCTGATAAAGCAATGGAAGAGTTAATACATTGACGAGTTCGTGAATGGAAGTGAAATGGTACCATCCTTCAGGGGCAGGTGCTTGCATTAATGCTTTAGGTTAAAACACTTTGGTTACCTTCTTATAGGTCATTATGGTGATCACGTTAGCCAGAGTGCCGCATAAATAACTAAATAAATGAATGATGTTCTAAAATACGTTTGTGATAATGATTTCCCTAGAGTTGTTACCTGTACATCCTTGAAGACTTCAGGATTTAGGTGCTGTAGGTTGTTGTTGCTTAGGTCTAGAACCCGTAGGTTGCCCAGCTTGAGGAATAGCCTAGGTGCTAGTACCTGTAGATTGTTACTCCTCAGGGAGAGAAGGCGCAGCTCGCTCAGGTGGTGGAAGGTACCTGAACTCATCGACTCCACTTCGTTCATGTCCAGGATCAGCACCTCCAGGTTCATCAGCCCCCGGAAATTGTTCTCCTGAACCTGTGGATCGACGTAAGTATAGGCTAAAATAATATTTATGGGGGAGTTTGCGAACTAGCTAAAGTTCATTTTAAATACACAATTGCAGTGTTCTCTATTTGATGCTGAATTATTACAGACATGATTACAATTTGCACAGGTTAATACAAGTGAGTGACATTATGAACTGTAAAAAACGTTTAGAATTCTGAAACATAAATATACCTATTTGCCTCGACTATAGCTATGTAAATCGGTCTGTAACGTGAAAGATCCTGTTAAAGGGATTGTTTACATATCTCTGTAATATGCTGGATGGGAGAGGAACCAATTGATGAGGGTCAATAAAAAGGCCTTGTCCTCTACTACTGTTTTAATTTATGCAAAGTGCACTTTGGGAGTCAGTGCCCCATCGATATTTTAGCAGTGTAGCCTGGACAACAACCACTGGGTGACTGATTGTTTACATGTTTAGAGATTGAGTCAGTAGTTAAATCGGCAACTATAAAAAGCTTTGGTCCAGGCTACACCTCTCTAATCTGCTATCTCCTACATTTCCTCTCTATCGTTAATAATATTAACATTACTTTCTACGGCGAAAGCATTCATGGTGAATTTCATACTTATTTATTATTTCATGGGTTGGGCATCCTATGAATGCTATTCTTAATGGTTTTAGGTTCTGTCAGAAGGCACTTTCCGGCACGGGGCCGGCCCTCGCCAGTGGCAGCAGTAAGCCCCCGATGTGTAGCTGCTGGGTAGGGGAACCGTAGGAACAATAGGTCCTTAGTCGGCTTTGCTGTTCCGGGCAGGGGATCACTCCTGCCTTAATGGGGTAAGTTCTAGCGGCTTACTCAATGTGAACTACGGGCTGGGTGGTGTCCGGAGTGGAGGCTTGCCTTCACTGCCCGTCATAGACGTAGTGGTCGTGTGTTCAAAGCCCGAGGACATACAGGCCAGGAAACTGGTACATGTGCTCACTCGTGTGGGAGCTGGTTAGTAGGAGACTGTCCCTTCCATAGGATCGCTAAACCATCGTAGCGAATCCTCAGTCACCATGAAGCGTTGGATAGGTGTTGGCTTGATTAAGGCCTCACGGCTAGGTGCCTCCTACATTGCTGCCACACTTCGAATGGGTACACGATGTCAGAAGGCACTGATGATGGAGTTTAGTCTCTGAAAGTGCTCTATGCATATTATAATACTTATAGAGGACAATGTTTAAAATTATTCCTGGTTGGTAGTTTCGTCTACCATCCAGCATCTCGGAAATAAAATGACAAAGTCCTAATTGACAGTGATAATATCTGAGAAAAGTTTTAAATCAGATATGGTCAACCTCTGACATGTTGCGGGCAAACATTAGTGTGCAAATACGTTCGCAGGCCACTTTTAAAAGTATTGCATTCTAAACTTGTATTCATAATTTTTAACGATAGATATCAGACATGAAATTATAACGACAATGTAATTATAATACAATTTATTGAAATAACAAAATTAAATTAAAAATAATAGGTACAACACTATAATTTAATCGTAAAATTTGGAATTATTACGAACAACGAAAGTTAAATAGCGACACCGAAATCAATAAGCTTGAATTTGGGAAACTAATCCATCAATGTTTGGATTAATTCCACTGATACAAAGACGAAAAGAATTTTCCAAAATATGGCCAGTCAGTCTTGTACGATGTTTTTATTTATTACTATTACCTTCATCAATGAAAAGAACTGTTCACAATGAAAAGTACTGCCAAACGCATAAATCTCTCCTCATCTTCCTCATTTGGAGTAATCAGTGTAATATTTTTGTTTAATTGGGTTTTTCATAATGTCTTGCGGGCCGGATCAAACCTTACTGCCAGATCCGGCCCGCGCGTCGGTTGCCCACATAAGTTCTAAATCATTATTTATTTTTTAACTCATAATCATGGAGACTTTGTTTCCCCTCATCCTGTGACATGCATTATCCTGCCTAGAACTTCATTATTTCTAGAAGTGGATATCATTTTGCCCCTTAACACGTTGTGAGCGGGACCCCAAATTCAAATTTAATGCTAATGGCGCAAAAAAAAAAAAATGTATTTGTTTTCTTCATATTTTATTTCATTGAGAGATTTTATTTATCGGAAAAATAGAAAAAAATAAAAATCTGGCTATTGTTTTCCGAGAAAAAAATTTAAAATACTTACGTGAAATCTAAGAAATTCAAAACATGAACGTTTTTGTATTGAAAAAATTGTAAGCTCAAGGCGCAACTCTGTAATGAATTCCATGAAGAAACGATGTAGAAGCATAAGTGGTGGGGGCTAGTAAAAGGGCTCTAAGATGAGTAAAAGTGCGTAGGAAGGTTGCCCGCCGGCGGGCAATGCGCCTGGGGGAAAGTACTATTTGCCCGCGGGCGGGCACCTTAGCACTCCATGTGTTAATGCCCATCGGCCAACTACCTGTGATATGTTGTTATCGGTTAGGTTGAGGACTTTGAGTGTAGGTACTCCCCAGAATGTGTGTTTGCCAATGGCGGGCAGGTTGCAACTGGTGATATGCACTTCCTCCAGCTGGTAGAAGCTCTGCAGGACTGGGCCTAATATCAAAGAGTTCTCCCGTCCTTCCCGGCCACTCATCTTCACAACCTGCAAGCAGTCAATATACAGACATTATATTTATAAGCTACTTTCTAAGTATATTTTTAATTAATGATTTACTGAACTGAATGTAATATGTAAAAATGTATATTATTGAGCTTAAATTGTTCTTGATTAGTATTTTAGTCTGAAGATGGCACTGATGGGGTGAAACCGGTCGTCAAATATAAACATTTAATACAGGAACCCTACATCTTTCTTTCCATGAGTAACATTGTTCAAGATGCCATGATTGTTGGATGGTCTGATGCAGAAGGCAAAGGGAAAACACATCATGTCTTAGTGGTTCTTTGAATACCCTTGTTCGCTCACATGGAAATCATGCTTCCCTATTCTCGGGAACAATTACTAGGTCGAACAGTTGATGGAAAACGGAGAACATAACGATTAGAGTGTTTCATGTAACTTTATTTAGTGACGGAATTCATTAAATAAAATCATCAGTCGCACCCTGGCTAGAGGGTGGTAACCTGTAGATAACCTGTCTCTATTAGACTTAGTTAAAAAAGTGGACGTTAATAAATAATTTAAAATTTGTAACTGTAAAAAAAAACAAAAAAAAAAAACTAATGCAGTAATAAAATTTGAAGCATGAATTTACAGAGGAATGTCTTGAAATATCCAGATTTCACAATTATTCAAATTCCTGGTTCAGGAGCTAGAGGCTACTCTCATTTCCTGGATTCCTTTTACAAGAGATGAAACTTCTAAATTATTGTGAAGGACAAATCCACCGTAATCAAGAGTGCTTTTATTATCGTGCTTTATGCTTAGCAGGATGATGTATACAAAAGCACCCCATTTGTCATTGTATTCTCTAAATAAGAACAAAGACACTCATTACTATGTTTTGAATGAATACACGTATTTTAAAGTTTGTAATTCGATATGTGAAGTTAAAAGAGTTTTAGCATTAAGTAATCATCAACAGCATAGTTGAGTATCTTATTAGGGGGTTTCCATAAAGATAAATCAACTATTCAGGTTGTACTATTGAGGAAGCTGATCATGAAAATCGGATATATATATATATATATATATATATAAAATAAAGAAGCACATAACTGTTGTGAAATATCTTTTACAGGAAGTTATTCCGCTCATATATTTTAGTTACCTACATTTGTATTTCGGAGAATATCATTGAAAGGATGGTATCGTTGCATTGTATTCTGCTGACATATTTTCATTACCTACCTTTGTATCTTGTGGAATATCTTTGACAAGAAGTTATCGTTACATGGTGATTTTCATATTTTTCGGTTCCCTTCCTAAGTATCTTGTGGAATACCATTGAAAGGAAGTTATCGTTGTATAGTATTCTACTGGCGTATTTTCATTACCTACCTTTGTATCTTGTGGAATATCATTGAAAAGAAGTTATCGTTGCATGGTATTGTACTGATATACTTTCGTTACGTACCTTTGTATCTTGTAGAATATCTTTGACAGTAAGTTATAGTTGCATGGTATTCTACTGATATACTTTCGTTACGTACCTTTGTATCTTGTAGAATATCTTTGACAGTAAGTTATAGTTGCATGGTATTCTACTGAAATACTTTCGTTACGTACCTTTGTATGTTGTAGAATATCATTGAAAGGAAGTTATCGTTGCATGGTATTCTACTGATATACATTCGTTACCTACCTTTGTATCTTGTGGAATATCTTTGACAGTAAGTTATCGTTGCATGGTATTCTACTGATATACTTCCGTTACGTACCTTTGTATCTTGTGGAATATCTTTGACAGTAAGTTATCGTTGCATGGTATTCTACTGATATACTTTCGTTACGTACCTTTGTATCTTGAAGAATATATTTGACAAGAAGTTATCGTTGCATGATATTCTACTGATATACTTCCGTTACGTACCTTTGTATCTTGAAGAATATATTTGACAAGAAGTTATCGTTGCATGATATTCTACTGATATACTTCCGTTACGTACCTTTGTATCTTCTGGAATATCTTTGACAGTAAGTTATCGTTGCATGGTATTCTACTGATATACTTTCGTTACGTACCTTTGTATCTTGAAGAATATATTTGACAAGAAGTTATCGTTGCATGATATTCTACTGATATACTTCCGTTACGTACCTTTGTATCTTGAAGAATATATTTGACAAGAAGTTATCGTTGCATGATATTCTACTGATATACTTCCGTTACGTACCTTTGTATCTTGTAGAATATCTTTGACAAGAAGTTATCGTTGCATGGTATTCTACTGATATACTTCCGTTATGTACCTTTGTATCTTGTAGAATATCTTTTACAAGAAGTTATCGTTGCATGGTATTCTACTGATATACTTCCGTTACGTACCTTTGTATCTTGTAGAATATCATTGAAAGGAAGTTATCGTTGCATGGTATTCTACTGATATATTTTCGATACCTACTTTTGTATCTTGTAGAATATCATTGAAAGGAAGTTATCGTTGCATGGTATTCTACTGATATACTTTCGTTACGTACCTTTGTATCTTGTAGAATATCATTGAAAGGAAGTTATCGTTGCATGGTATTCTACTGATATACTTCCGTTACGTACCTTTGTATCTTGTAGAATATCTTTGACAAGAAGTTATCGTTGCATGGTATTCTACTGATATACTTCCGTTACGTACCTTTGTATCTTGTAGAATATCTTTTACAAGAAGTTATCGTTGCATGGTATTCTACTGATATACTTCCGTTACGTACCTTTGTATCTTGTAGAATATCATTGAAAGGAAGTTATCTTTGCATGGTATTCTACTGATATACTTCCGTTACGTACCTTTGTATCTTGAAGAATATATTTGACAAGAAGTTATCGTTGCATGATATTCTACTGATATACTTCCGTTACGTACTTTTGTATCTTGAAGAATATATTTGACAAGAAGTTATCGTTGCACGGAGATTTTGATTTCTTTTGGTTACGTACCTTTGTATTTTGTGGAATATCATTGAAAGGAAGTTATCGTTGCATGGTATTCTACTGATATACATTCGTTACCTACCTTTGTATCTTGTGGAATATCTTTGACAGTAAGTTATCGTTGCATGGTATTCTACTGATATACTTTCGTTACGTACCTTTGTATCTTATAGAATATCATTGACAGTAAGTTATAGTTGCATGGTATTCTACTGATATACTTTCGTTACGTACCTTTGTATCTTGTAGAATATCATTGACAGGAAATTATCGTTGCATGGTATTCTACTGATATACTTTCGTTAAGTACCTTTGTATCTTGTGGAATATATTTGACAGTAAGTTATCGTTGCATGGTATTCTACTGATATATTTTCGTTACGTACCTTTGTATCTTGTAGAATATTATTGAAAGGAAGTTATCGTTGCATGGTATTCTACTGATATATTTTCGTTACGTACCTTTGTATCTTGTAGAATATTATTGAAAGGAAGTTATCATTGCATGGTATTCTATTGATATACTTTCGTTACGTACCTTTGTATCGTGTAGAATATCATTGAAAGGAAGTTATCGTTGCATGGTATTCTACTGATATACTTTCGTTACGTACCTTTGTATCTTGTAGAATATCATTGAAAGGAAGTTATCGTTGCATGGTATTCTACTGATATACTTTCGTTACGTACCTTTGTATCTTGTAGAATATCATTGAAAGGAAGTTATCGTTGCATGGTATTCTACTGATATATTTTCGATACCTACTTTTGTATCTTGTAGAATATCATTGAAAGGAAGTTATCGTTGCATGGTATTCTACTGATATACTTTCGTTACGTACCTTTGTATCTTGTAGAATATCATTGAAAGGAAGTTATCGTTGCATGGTATTCTACTGATATACTTTCGTTACGTACCTTTGTATCTTGTAGAATATCTTTGACAAGAAGTTATCGTTGCATGGTATTCTACTGATATACTTCCGTTACGTACCTTTGTATCTTGTAGAATATCTTTTACAAGAAGTTATCGTTGCATGGTATTCTACTGATATACTTCCGTTACGTACCTTTGTATCTTGTAGAATATCATTGAAAGGAAGTTATCGTTGCATGGTATTCTACTGATATACTTTCGTTACGTACCTTTGTATCTTGTAGAATATCATTGAAAGGAAGTTATCGTTGCATGGTATTCTACTGATATACTTTCGTTACGTACCTTTGTATCTTGTAGAATATCATTGAAAGGAAGTTATCGTTGCATGGTATTCTACTGATATACTTTCGTTACGTACCTTTGTATCTTGTAGAATATCTTTGACAAGAAGTTATCGTTGCATGGTATTCTACTGATATACTTCCGTTACGTACCTTTGTATCTTGTAGAATATCTTTTACAAGAAGTTATCGTTGCATGGTATTCTACTGATATACTTCCGTTACGTACCTTTGTATCTTGTAGAATATCATTGAAAGGAAGTTATCGTTGCATGATATTCTACTGATATACTTCCGTTACGTACCTTTGTATCTTGAAGAATATATTTGACAAGAAGTTATCGTTGCATGATATTCTACTGATATACTTCCGTTACGTACCTTTGTATCTTGTAGAATATCTTTGACAAGAAGTTATCGTTGCATGGTATTCTACTGATATACTTCCGTTATGTACCTTTGTATCTTGTAGAATATCTTTTACAAGAAGTTATCGTTGCATGGTATTCTACTGATATACTTCCGTTACGTACCTTTGTATCTTGTAGAATATCATTGAAAGGAAGTTATCGTTGCATGGTATTCTACTGATATATTTTCGATACCTACTTTTGTATCTTGTAGAATATCATTGAAAGGAAGTTATCGTTGCATGGTATTCTACTGATATACTTTCGTTACGTACCTTTGTATCTTGTAGAATATCATTGAAAGGAAGTTATCGTTGCATGGTATTCTACTGATATACTTTCGTTACGTACCTTTGTATCTTGTAGAATATCATTGAAAGGAAGTTATCGTTGCATGGTATTCTACTGATATACTTCCGTTACGTACCTTTGTATCTTGTAGAATATCTTTTACAAGAAGTTATCGTTGCATGGTATTCTACTGATATACTTCCGTTACGTACCTTTGTATCTTGTAGAATATCATTGAAAGGAAGTTATCTTTGCATGGTATTCTACTGATATACTTTCGTTACGTACCTTTGTATCTTGTAGAATATCATTGAAAGGAAGTTATCGTTGCATGGTATTCTACTGATATACTTTCGTTACCAACCTTTGTATCTTGTAGGATATCTTTGACAAGAAGTTATCGTTGCACGGAGATTTTGATTTCTTTTGGTTACCTACCTTTGTATCTTGTGGAATATCATTGAAAGGAAGTTATCGTTGCATGGTATTCTACTGATATACTTTCGTTACGTACCTTTGTATCTTGTAGAATATCATTGACAGTAAGTTATCATTTCATGGTATTCTACTGATATACTTTCGTTACGTACCTTTGTATCTTATAGAATATCATTGACAGTAAGTTATCGTTGCATGGTATTCTACTGATATACTTTCGTTACGTACCTTTGTATCTTGTAGAATATCATTGACAGGAAATTATCGTTGCATGGTATTCTACTGATATACTTACGTTACGTACCTTTGTATCTTGTGGAATATATTTGACAGTAAGTTATCGTTGCATGGTATTCTACTGATATACTTTCGTTACGTACCTTTGTATCTTGTAGAATATTATTGAAAGGAAGTTATCGTTGCATGGTATTCTACTGATATATTTTCGTTACGTACCTTTGTATCTTGTAGAATATTATTGAAAGGAAGTTATCGTTGCATGGTATTCTACTGATATACTTTCGTTACGTACCTTTGTATCTTGTAGAATATCATGGAAAGGAAGTTATCGTTGCTTGGTATTCTACTGATATACTTTCGTTACGTACCTTTGTATCTTGTAGAATATCATTGAAAGGAAGTTATCGTTGCATGGTATTCTACTGATATACTTTCGTTACGTACCTTTGTATCTTGTAGAATATCTTTGACATGAAGTTATCGTTGCATGGTATTCTACTGATATACTTCCGTTACGTACCTTTGTATCTTGTAGAATATCTTTTACAAGAAGTTATCGTTGCATGGTATTCTACTGATATACTTCCGTTACGTACCTTTGTATCTTGTAGAATATCATTGAAAGGAAGTTATCGTTGCATGGTATTCTACTGATATATTTTCGATACCTACTTTTGTATCTTGTAGAATATCATTGAAAGGAAGTTATCGTTGCATGGTATTCTACTGATATACTTTCGTTACGTACCTTTGTATCTTGTAGAATATCATTGAAAGGAAGTTATCGTTGCATGGTATTCTACTGATATACTTTCGTTACGTACCTTTGTATCTTGTAGAATATCTTTGACAAGAAGTTATCGTTGCATGGTATTCTACTGATATACTTCCGTTACGTACCTTTGTATCTTGTAGAATATCTTTTACAAGAAGTTATCGTTGCATGGTATTCTACTGATATACTTCCGTTACGTACCTTTGTATCTTGTAGAATATCATTGAAAGGAAGTTATCGTTGCATGGTATTCTACTGATATACTTTCGTTACGTACCTTTGTATCTTGTAGAATATCATTGAAAGGAAGTTATCGTTGCATGGTATTCTACTGATATACTTTCGTTACGTACCTTTGTATCTTGTAGAATATCATTGAAAGGAAGTTATCGTTGCATGGTATTCTACTGATATACTTCCGTTACGTACCTTTGTATCTTGTAGAATATCTTTGACAAGAAGTTATCGTTGCATGGTATTCTACTGATATACTTCCGTTACGTACCTTTGTATCTTGTAGAATATCTTTTACAAGAAGTTATCGTTGCATGGTATTCTACTGATATACTTCCGTTACGTACCTTTGTATCTTGTAGAATATCATTGAAAGGAAGTTATCTTTGCATGGTATTCTACTGATATACTTTCGTTACGTACCTTTGTATCTTGTAGAATATCATTGAAAGGATGTTATCGTTGCATGGTATTCTACTGATATACTTTCGTTACGTACCTTTGTATCTTGTAGAATATCATTGAAAGGAAGTTATCGTTGCATGGTATTCTACTGATATATTTTCGATACCTATTTTTGTATCTATTGGAATATCTTTGACAGGAAGTTATTGTTGCATGGTATTCAGCTGATATCTTTTGATTACCTACCTTTGTATCTAGTGGAATATCATGGACAGGGAGTGGGCCATGCATGCCCCCTTGATTGCACACCACTTGCTGCCTTCCCGTTACATCCAATCCGCACAAACAGTCTTTTGGGCACCCGTCGATTTTAACAAGGAATACTAGAAGCAGAAGTACTTCCTCTCTCATCGATCCTGTAACAAACAAATACAACGTTTTTAGACCTTTTCTAGAAACAAATATGTAATTAGTGACAAAGTGAATAACTGTTCTTTGATTCATTCGTTTCAACCGCAGCTTCAATTAAATGCTCTAAATTATTACCGAGAAATATTGAGTTTCCCTTCGTAACTTGTGCTCTTACTTGCCGGAGTACTGCAGGAGTGTATTCTGTATTCCATTTCTGATTTTACTTCCTACATCCCTTCTTCCACTGAAATATCTACTTCCATCTATGCTCGTGATACTCTATGAAACTCTGTAATAAGTTATTCTTATTTAGGCATTTCCTTCTCGTCAATTCACATTTTTACATTATCAATCATTATATTTTTCACATAACTCGCACTCTATCCGATCAAGTTTGTTTCTGTGTGTTAAGCTACTCATCAAGGACTCAGGATGGCTATGAGTGTTAAGGTGATGATCTAAATACACTTGTAACTTAGAGTAATGGGTCCGACTCGCCAGCGAATAATAGGAGTTCTTATAAATAGAACTCCCCAAATAAAATACTTATACACAGCCTTGTTATAAATGAGAGGTAAACCTATAGATACCCCATTTGCCTTAGTATTGTCTATTGGACGTTGATAAATTGCTTTTTATTTATTTTAAATAGCTGGAGTAACTGAAGTTTAATACGCTAATACAAAATCTACTAATAAATCTGCGTATTAAACGCCATAAACATTATTTTCTTTAATAGATAGCGACTCGTGATTTCGGTTAATAAATAGATTCACTTTGAATATTTTTGTTATTAATTTTTAAAGCAAGGGATCTAGAATTCATTTATTTTGAATTTTGTTGGTAAATTTATTTACTTTATTTTGTATTTTTAAAGATTGTCCCCCGTCGTTTGTGCACAAATCGCATCTGTGACGGGGAATCGATTATTGGTGTTCGATATGGATTATGTTATCGCCGTGAACAGTCACACTCTATCCAAAGCATGTGTGGGCAACCTTTGACATGTTGCGGGCTAAACTTTAGTGTGCAAATACGTTCGCGGGCTGCTTTTAGAAGTAGTATTTTAAAGTAGTGTTCGTAATTTTTAACGATAAATATCAGACATGAAATTATAACGACAATGTAATTGAAATACAATTTATTAAAATAACAAAATGGAATGAAAAAAAAATAGGTACAACATGGTACAATCAATGGGTTTGAATTTGGGAAACTAATCCATCGCCATTTGGATTAATTCTACAATTCTACAAGCATAAAAAGAATTTTGGAAATTATCGTCAGTCATCCTTGCACAATGTTTTGATTTATTAGCTTTCATCAATGAAAAGAACTGTTGGCATTTATAAGTACTGCTAAACGCACAAATCTCTCCTCATTTGGAGCAAGTAGTGTAATAGTTTTGTTTAATTAGGTTTTTCAAAATGCCTCGCGGGCCTGATCAAACCTTTCCCCGGGCCAGAGGTTACCTACATATGGTCTAAAGTGTACTTGGATATAGTCAGCTGAAAGGCTCATCTCTTCGGCATGGGTGGGGATTCTTGGAGGCCTACACTATTAGCGGTGGTTAATGTGGAATGCCCAGACATTCTCCAAGGAGTTTTATAGACCAGATTGCAGATTAAAGTTGTATGTTTATTCGGGTAAAATTTAATAGTTTTTTTTGCTCAGATCCTCGCATTTACAGAGAAATATGTCCATTAAAAACCAGGCATTCTGTTGGAAACAAAACGCTTAGATCCCATCTTTGGGTATTAGTTCCTTTTATTTTTCGCAAAGTTTTTCTCTGCCAGAATTATCCAGATTTGTAAGAGAGAGTGGCCATAGTAGGCCTGTGGACCACGGAGGTTTCTTAGTTAAGACAGAATTATTACTACTGTAGGAAATTAGTTTTAAAGAATAAAACCTATTTTAAATGTAGTT
>CM032229.1:2440000-2470000 GCA_019009955.1 Riptortus pedestris
GTAATAAAACGTAACAATATTTTGCGTATAATGACTATTAGCCAAGATATTTAGATTCCGCTTTCAGTAAACTCTTTTAGTTTGTTTATGTCTCAGTGTTGTACTTAGCTTGCCTAAAAGTAGTGACTTGAATACATTGAAAACAAGTTCGGAATCAGAAGTTTTTACTTAATAAGTTTAAACAATGCTTTACGAATGAAACAATTTTATGGAACTAATCTTATAGTAAATTTAACTGTCTCTAAATGTTGTTAATACGTATTGATCTCTAAAATTAATATTAACCAAGATATTTGGAAATTTTAGTTTTCAACCTTCAGCAAACTCCCACCCCTTCTCATGACTTAGTAACAATAAGCTGTTATAACATGAACCTGGGACCGATAGAAATTTTACGTTAAGGGAAATCTGCTAAACCTTTATTTAACCAATTTTGTTAAAATATTGATTCTCTACAATTGCTGTTCTATGCATTTTTTCTAACTCAAATATTATGGAAGCAATTCTTACTTTCTGGTTGTTAGTCAGATTATGTGGTGAGATGAAGAACCTAGTGTTTCATACAAGAGGAATTTGTATAGTTTATGCTGCCCCTGCGTGACGGGGTTTTATATGGTGAAATGTTATATTAATCATTATGTCAATTTAACCCTCGGTCGGGCGCGTCAAGAATATTCCGCCTTCGGGCGCGTGTATCTCAGAGATACAACCTCAACCGTTTTTACGGAAATACAGTTTTTTAATATATATTTTGCACTAAAATGTTCAGTGTGTATTTAGAAATCATATCTGAGGAAGTATTTGTTTGAAAGAAGTAAATAATTTTCAAAATTGACACGTACTATAATAAAAAAAATCATGGTAGATAATATAACCAAGTTGGTTATAGATTCATTGTTATTAAAACCGTGGACGATAATTTTTAAAATATAATTAAAACATACAAATACCAAAAGAAATAGTTTAAATGCACATGTCTTAATTATTCATAATTCATTTCAGTTTGTGAACAATATAAACAAAATATCTAAATATAACTTCATTCAAAAATAAGCAGCACGAAATCACTTTTAGATAAGACTTATTAAACATCATCTAAATTTTAATGTACCAATCCTTTTAAAAATACCAGTTTAATTATTATCTCTTTTGCAGAGCTGCATTACAATTAGGACAAGGCGTAGAACTATGTTGTAAACAAATTTTGCTTTTGCAAATCTCAAAAGAATAATGGCACATTTCTTTTCAGTTTTGCTTGGTTCACATCATTTGCTTTTGTTCGTTCTAGAGGAGGGACTTTTTTTATGCTGTTCTGTACTTGAGTTCAATGTATGGTTCAATGAGTCTCTGTACTCTTCAAATTTCGTCCTTAGTTCGGTTGGTAAACGTCTACAGATGTCACTGCGTCATACAATATTTTCTTGAATAAGTTCTTCTGAAAGCTCATGTATGAGCAAAATAATAGAAAAATTGGTTTATATAATTCCATTCATTAAAGAGAAAGTTAATTGATGTATATATTTATGAAATACAGATTTCATAAAAACTTACGTGATCGGGCGCATGTTATCTAGCACTTTCGCTGCGGATGCCCAAATCGAAAATCACTTCCAAAAAACGAATTTTTTTTTTTTTGTTTTCTGTTTTAAAGTTGTTCAAACTAAGTAAAAACCTATTTGTGGTAATTTTTATGCATTTTTAACAACGATAATCGTATTTTTTTTAACCTCGCAACGTATGCGAGGTCCGCACACGGCAGTGAATTAGGTAGGCAAACCCTCAAGACAGAACATTTTGTGTGTATTTCCCTACCTAGTGCACTGTCGTGTGCGGACATTGCATACGTTGCATAGGGAGGAAGAAATACGATTATTAGGTTACAAATGCATATAAAGTAAACATAATAATGGAATAGAATATATGAAAATCATATTGATCCAAAATGAACTTATATAGCTGAAAATACACCACCTGAACAGAAACTTTCGTTTAGTAATGGGAAATTTCTTTATTTCGTAATTGGTTATGAAATCATAAATCGGACCTGTCAATACCTCCCATATATTTATTATAATTAATAATTGCCTCGGGCTTTTCGACGGTCTTCCCCCGGCTCGTGACCGCCTTTATCTGGGCATCAAACTCCGATGAAATAATAATGACATCTCGTTTGTGGCGCCATTCGAAAACGGACACACCCTTAACAGTAAATTTCTCTTTTATCTCTCCTTCTTTGAGCTTAGCCCCCACTATATCAGCTGGGTTGCCCTTCCGAGTCTTTCTCAGAGTACCAGTAAGATAGGTACCCTGATCCAGAAGCTCGTGGGCCATGGGGACAGACGTATAAAAGTTGTCAGCGTAAATGGCATGGCCGTGGCCGAGATAGTCATCAACCAAATGTCTGACAACTTTATACAAGTGTCCTTTCCCTCCAACTTGTGGATCCCTTGGCCCAGAGTAGACTAACGTCTTCAGCACAAGACCGTCAGGTTGAGTCAACATATAAATCTTTATTCCATATTTGTGGCGCTTATTAGCTATATACTGGCGAAAGAATAGCCTACCCCTCCAAAGCATCATGGACTCGTCCAAACTTAATTCTTTGAAAGGGGTAGTATATCTCTTTCATCCTCTCAACAAAAGAATTTAACAGAGGCCGAATTTTATACAGCGGATCATGCTCAACGTTCGGGTCTTGTGGTTCTGTGACGAAGTGCAGGCTTCTCAGTATACGGAGAAACGTGTCTCGTGACATCATTGAAGGGAAAGCAGGGGTACTATAGGGGAATATGGACCTCCAATAATGAACGAGCCTCTCATGGAGAGACAAGTTGGCCCAAAAAAAATAATAACCCCAAAAATTTTTGAAACTGCAAACGACTTGGCCAGACGGTGGTCAGAACACTACTGAATGCTTGTGAGTGCGGAGGTTCTCCCCACTCCAACCTTCAGGTCTCTAGAACGAATGGAGGGCGGGGCGACGCACCTCGCAACGTATGCGAGGCCCGCACCAGGGAGTGACTCAGGACCTCGCATATGCTGCGAGGCTCCGCAGTGAAGGTGCTAGGATCTAAACTGAATGACAGGTAAATCACACGACTAAAGCACATAACTCGAAGCACTTACACCACCACTCTCTGCTAGGAGGAGTGACAAATATTTTTCTAGAAACCTTGTACCTGAGAGATAACGCACCCGACGGAGGGTTAAGCTTATTCTTTAAGTTTTGGTTACATTAAGTAATTAAAATGGGAGAAATAGAGATTAGATTAACAACGGTTGCGTATTCGTGAAACTAAAATGGAAAAGTTACTCATAACATAAAATATGCAAGTTAAATCATAACTTTGAGAATAATAGTCATTAATATCCGTTATCCATATTTGAAATATTCTTACTTAAAAACTTTGTCAATAAATAATTATAATCCCAGGCGGGATTTCATTAGGTCGGCTTGTTTAATTTGAAAACTTTGAAGAATAAGAAGGCTTGAACTAATGATGTTTGAAAACTTAGGAAAAATCCTTTCTATAAATTATAAATGAAAACCCCCCTACGATTTTAGTCGTAGTAAAGTAAGTCGGTCAACTATTTTCCCTCTCAAACTAATTTTGCCTAATTAAGAAGAATTCTTAGCACTTTTCCCTCGAGGGAAATTAATTATTCATTTGAACTCAGTCCGGAATATTAACAAAGTTTCACTGGCCTTACCTTCGAAATAGAAAAAAAAAATATTTGCAATAAGATTGATTATGTACAATTTTTCTATCCGACGTATAGTAACGGAGATATTTTGAATTTTCGAAAATCCTCCCCTCTAAACCCCCCCCCCCCTCCCACTGGTCGCAATTTTTGTTTGATCGTTACGAAACTCGATATTTAACAGTTTTATGTAAAAAGACAGATCAAGTTCGTTAATGGCGGAAATCGGACAAGAGGGAGGGAGGGGGCGTTTAGAGGAGGATTTTCGAAAATTCAAAATATCTCCGTTATTATGCATCGGATCGAAAAATTGTATAGAACCAATCTTATTGCAGATTACAGTTACTATAAATATTGTTCTAAACATTTATTCTCTATCTTGAATATTAACCGAGATATTTGCATCTTTATGAAGTCTGTAGTCGGGTATAGTTCGGATTAGGTCGGCCATTTTCGTAACTTCTCGGGTGGAAGCTTCTTCTAACCTTACCTGGCGTTCTAACCTTACTATACCTTCGTTACTTTGTGAGATTTATGCAAATACGTTCTGTTCATCCCCCCCCCTTCTTTAGTTCTTGGACTACTAAAATTGAGATATAAAATATAAACTATTCTTACAATTCAGAAGCCGTTTCAGTAGGGAATTTATTTTAATTAACTGAAAGATTTCTCATTACCGTTTGTATTTAAATTTAATCACCGTGGTGTCGTGTTACCAGTATGGAGGATTCTCTATTGTAAAACTTCACGTGGGAAATCTGCTTAGTTTACGCAGCCCCTGCGTGACGGACTTTTTTAAATTTCATCCTCTAAACCCTTTCCCTTTGGTCCAATTTCTGCCATTAACGAACTTGACTTTCAGTTGTGCATGAAACTCTTATATATCGAGTTTGATAACTATAAAAAAAAAAAAATTGCGATCGTTCGAGTGGTAACAGACAAGTACATAATATATATAATTTTGAACGGATCTCATTTTCGTCGCCTACAGAGTATGATCGACGGAAATTTGAAGAATTCTTTCAAAAATCACGTCCTGAGTATGACCTTAATAGCAGATTTCCTTTAAATATGCTAGAAGCTTTTGAGCAGTTCATAACTTCTGATCGATATACTATGAAGCCAGCTTATAACAATGTTTTTAAAATGTGTCAAATCCTACTTGATATTTCTTGCGTAAAACTAACAGAAAGAGCATTCGTGAAAAATATTTAGAGCATAAGTTAATGCAATATTTTCAAGGGATATTTGGTTTATAAATTAATCTTTATACATCCACGGGAAAACATAATTTCAAAAAAATTGTAACACAGCTCGTTTTTTACGGTTAGTTTTCAATATCTGCTGGTGAGAGAGCGGCATATCAAAGGTACATAGTAAATTATATACTTTAATTTACTTACAGCCAACACTGTCTGAGGGTTGAAATTTATTTCTCACTTCATGCTTTTTTCCGGACCCAAAAGCAGTTTTTTTAACCCACGATCCTCTTTATTTACTCTAACCCACCCAGATTTACATTTACATTAACCCCTTCAACATCTCCGAACTAATCCGTAAAACCCAATAAGCTGATATTCTCTTTCATTACTGAAAATCGTAGAAGTTAAACCTGCTGAGCTAGAAAAAATTCCTATAACATCCATCTTTTCGCTGTTAAAAATCATTTGCAACACGGTTATTTGAAAGCGAAACATTGTCTTTAGTCTATAAACCTATCCTCATGAATAAATAATATTATTAGCTATAAAGATGGACTAGAGCTATTTGAAGTGACTATAGCCTATAAAACAAGCCTATATTTCACCTATGAAGTAGGGCTGTAAGAATAGTCTGTAGACTTTATATTTCTGGCTAAGGTACATGGCGATGGCCAGGAATCCATTGTTGACTGAATGATTATGGTATTTTTATTGCAAGGCTTCTACCTGTATTGAGTTTAAACACAGATTGACTTTCGTCATAATGATATCGCTATGTAGCTTACAATAATTATAGATAGTACATAGTTATTTCAATAAGGTAAACATATCGGAGGAAATAACATAATATATGCTAGAATTAAAGAGTTACATTCCCATCCGCTGTCATACGTGCAAAATCACCACGACTTTGTTGAAATAATTTTTATTTATTTATTTAAAGAGCTTCACAACGTGGCGATGTCACTCAGTATCATTTATCTATTCATTCATAAAAAATACATTATAAACATTAAATAATCGAATTATCATATTGTTTACATTCATCTTGGAAATAATTTACAAAGTTGTTTTGTATTGAAAATAAATAACAAATGCGGTGGGAGGTGCTTACATTTTTAACTTCAGTAATCCGAATGAAGCTTAGAACTATTATATACTTCCAAAAGCACAACATTATCTGTTATAATATGGCTATATCTAAAAAAAACTTTACTCTAATAAAATTATATTTTGCTATAATAGACTCAGTATTAATAAAATTGGTCTCCTGCAATAATATTTAACCAATATTAAAAACTCTTTATTGAGTACTAATAAAATTGTTGTCTCTCGCTATAGTTTTTAGCGAATCACTAGTTTATATTTCGTAGTACAGCAAACGTTTATATAACAAATCATACTTTAAATATCAAAATAATCAACTTTTGTTACACGCACATTTGACGAAAAACAAATAGGGACCGAATTATAGCAATTTTTCATTTCATGCATTAGAACTCCTACACATGATCGCCCCTAAAAATTTTATATAATATAAATTATTTTCATGGTGCTAATTCACATACCGACTTTTGTTTAGTTCGGTTCAGTCATTAGTGCCAAATGAAATTTTTACCCTCCTCTGTAGTTTTTAGCGTATAACTTGCTCATACTTCGTTATTCGACAAAAATGTATAAAACAAAAGTTGCTCTAAATAACAAAATAAACAACTTCACTTGTTGGCACATTTGCCGAAAAATAGGAAACGAAATAGTATTTCAGATTTCCCATATAACCACCCTCACTCGTGCATGTCCATGAAGCCGATATGAGTAAACGATATAAAAGGCCTTTGTGAAGTCACTGTAGCCTATAAAGCACAGCAATATCAATAAACAGCATTATTAAAGTAAACTATATATATAAGAGGCCTTTGTGAAGTCACTGTAGCCTATAAAGCACACCGATATCAATAAATAGCAATATGAAAGTAAACTATATAAGAGGCCTTTGTGAAGTCACTGTAGCCTATAAAGCACACCGATATCAATAAATAGCAATATGAAAGTAAACTATATAAGAGGCCTTTGTGAAGTCACTGTAGCCTATAAAGCACACCGATATCAATAAATAGCAATATGAAAGTAAACTATATAAGAGGCCTTTGTGAAGTCACTGTAGCCTATAAAGCACACCGATATCAATAAATAGCAATATGAAAGTAAACTATATAAGAGGCCTTTGTGAAGTCACTGTAGCCTATAAAGCACACCGATATCAATAAATAGCAATATGAAAGTAAACTATATAAGAGGCCTTTGTGAAGTCACTGTAGCCTATAAAGCACACCGATATCAATAAATAGCAATATGAAAGTAAACGATATAAGAGGCCTTTGTGAAGTCACTGTAGCCTATAAAGCACACCGATATCAATAAATAGCAATATGAAAGTAAACTATATAAGAGGCCTTTGTGAAGTCACTGTAGCCTATAAAGCACAGCAATATCAATAAACAGCATTATTAAAGTAAACTATATAAGAGGCCTTTGTGAAGTCACTGTAGCCTATAAAGCACAGCAATATCAATAAACAGCATTATTAAAGTAAACTATATAAGAGGCCTTTGTGAAGTCACTGTAGCCTATAAAGCACACCGATATCAATAAATAGCAATATGAAAGTAAACTATTTAAGAGGGTTTTGCAAAGACAGTGTATCTTATAAAGTATAAAGTAAAGAGCTGCCTGAAGACAAGACAGCCTATAAAGGAAGGCTATCTGTTGAGACTGTAGCCTATAAAGCGTTGCTAATCCCTGGGCGGGGACCGGCCATTAAAGGCTTCTGATAACTTTGTGTTTAATGGTTCCACAACACCCTCTCCAACTTTCCACTTCCGACAGGTGAGAAATAATGGACATACTTTTCCAGCCCTTCCACAATTTACTGCCTATTTTTATTTTCGTATTCTTCGCTCCTAAACTTTTTAAGTAATTAGTTTTAAATTTTCTTTGAGCTAAGCATCGAGGTGGCAAAGGGCAGAGATAGTTTTTATCCCTAAAACCATTAACGACGGAAAAGGACCATTTTCTAGAATAGTTCTTGTTTTAGTACTTGCGATTAGAAACTAAGCCAAGCAGGTTATTGGAAATGATAGATTTCCAGGCGCTGGGATGACGTCATCTTACATTCTGGCCAATATTTTTTCCTTAGAATGAACTCTATAGAGGCGACACTTTAAATTGTATATTAAACCGTTAATATAATGAATTAAAGAAAAATGTATAGATCAAAGACTTTGACTAAAGAATTTTTTTTTTTTTTTAACAACACTCAATATTTAATAGTTTTATAGATAGCTAAAGATTATATTATGAATTAAAATCAGTCTTGGGCAGGGTGGGTTTAGGAGAAGGAATATATGAAAATTCCAAGTATTTCTCTTAGTTAGAGGGACTCAGGTTAGCTTTGTGAGTTAAAACGTTGCCTTTAATCCCACGTGGTAAACCTAGCGTGGCGAGTTCGATACCCGCCATGGGCAATAGGAGTTTGTTTAGTGACAGAATTCATTAAATAAAATCCTTAGTCACACCCTGGCTAGAAAAGGGTGGTAACCTGTAGATAGCTCGTCCCAATTAGCTTTAGTTGCAAAAAGTGGACGTTAATAAATAATTTAATTTTCTCTTATTCGGATCTTTTATAACCAATCTTGTTGAAATTTTAATATCCAATAACTATTGTTTTATAAATTTTTTCTCTGACTAGAATATAGAATATTATTTGTATTGTTTAGGTTTCAGCCTTTGATAACCCCTCCCCTTCGGTCACAAAGTCCAGCTAACATTAATTCCTGATTATATAGGCTTCTTACTACTGGAGAAATAGGGAATAGATGGTGAGATGTGATCACTAGCGTGTCTACGAGGGCTTAAGAAATCAATATAGTCTACACAGCAACATTTTCTTATGTTGAGATACCTTATTTTCTTTTATATTAATGCCCGTTTTTTGCAACTAAGGTTGGTCTGCGTGTAACCACATTCATTCAGCCAGACGTTGACTAGAGGTTTTATTAAGTGAGCTCGACCTTTCCCCGCACATAAATTAACCCACGACATAAAATCTTATACGATATTTTTTTTATATTGGATCACGTTAACACTGTATTGTTATGGGTAGGCAGGATGTTTGATTGGACAATCAAACATCATGGTTATTATGCCCTTAAGAAATTGTAAAATTTATTGTTGTGGTTATTCTGAATCTGTGTTTTAGTATATATAGCAATGTAGTTAAATTGTACTTGTATTTGCTATTTACACACTAATACATTTATACACCTCTCTCATCTTCTCCTTTGTATAGTTAGTAATTTGCTTACATTGTATTATTATAGATAGCGTAGGGAATATGTCTCGTATGGTTTCATTGTTCTTGCCTTAGGTTTTATTTATTTACTAAAATTTGCCAGTTGTCTGTGTGAAAGGTTTTAATGTGTTGTATTTTTGGAGCTCAGGTTAGCCATGTGAGTTAAAGCGTTGACCTTAATCTCACATGGCAAACCTAGAGTGGCAAGTTCGATTCTTACCTGGGCGAAAGAAATTATTTAGTGACGAAATTCATTAAATAACATCCTAAAATCTCAGCCTGTCTAGAAAAGGGCGGTAACCTGTAGATAACCCGCCCCAATTAGCCCTAGTTGCAAAAAGGGGACGTTAATAAATAATAATAATATTTAGTAAAATTTTCCAGTTGACTGTGTGAAAGGTTTTAATGTGTTTTTATTTACTTTTAGAAAAGGTAGTGTTTTATGATCGTATTATTTATTCGACTATGTAATATTTTTTAAAAATTGCTAGAGATGGGTTACTTATCGTTTTTTGGTGTGTCAGCAGGGCACTGACGATGATACACTGCATCGAAAGCGCTCTTTCACTTCTACAAAAAGTTGTTAGTGTCGCAGTGTAATCACTTTTATTCTATCTGATTTATATACAGTTTTAGCAGATTTCTCTAAAGGGAAATCGGCTATTGAGCTCGTACTCATGACGCGATTTTCGAAAAATTTCTTCATATGTCCATCGATCCTACCCTGAAGATGACGAAAATGAGGTCCGATCAAAACTATATATATATATATATATATATATTTGTCTGTTAACACTCTAGCGGTCGCAATTTTTGTTTAATCGTCACCAAACTGGGAGTTTAATCGTTAAATGTAAAAAGGAAGATCAAGTTCGGATTTTCGAAAATTCGAAATATCTCCGTTACTATACGTCGGATCGAAAAATTCTATAGAACCAATCTACATAATTACATTTGCTATAAATATTGTTATATACATTTATTTCCTATCTTGAATATTAACCAAGATATTTGCAGTTTTATTAAGTGTAACGGACGAGCTATGGTTCCCGCCAAAAGCTAGTTCAGCCGTTTCAGTAACTGATCTGCACTCGTATGCAGATTTCTCTATTGTATAACTTTATGTAGGAAATCTGCTTAGTTTCCGCAGCCCCTGCGTGACGGACGTTTTTAATTTCTTGGATATTTCAACTTACGTCTCCTATTTTCGTAGATTAGGGTGGGCTATAGCGCTTAGGACTAGTAGAATATGCATATACACACACACTCTCACACACACACACTCTCTCTCTCACACACACACACACACACACACACACACACACACACACACATATATATATATATATTTCAAAGGCAATTATATACTGAAAGACTTTTACATTACACAATTGGTGACAGGACATTGTACACTAAATTCTTAGTACCAACGATTCAACATAAAAGACCATTCAACTCTCAATCTTGTTTTATGGGGGTGGATTAAATTAGCTGGTGACTCCATCTGTGTTTGAGATGTGAACGTAGCCTTTCCATTTAGTGATTTTTATTAGTTTTGTTAGAATGAAGTGATATATACACATACATTTCGCATCATTATAAAAGAAAAATAAATAATCAACAATATATGAGCAAAGATGTGCGAAACTCTGGGTAACTTTGTCCATTTTCATGTTGAAGTGGTTGTAAATGAATACTAATAATTTAATTTCAATACTTAAGCATTTAGAGTGCGGAACGAGCTCTGTAGTTTAGAACAAGCAATTGGGTGGATCACTTCAGCTGATGTTATCAGTGAGCCGAGAATTACCCAGATTTGTATCAGGTGTCGAACAACAGGAACCCTCATAGACTTGCAAATAAAGGAAATTACAAGCAAATCGACTAGTATCCATTCCAACCAACCCTAATCCCCAACATTTCGGCAATAGTTTGAAATCCTTGCCCCAGGAATATCGTGACTATGGGAACACTAAGTATTTTACAAGAACTGGCAAAACGGAAAGAAATATAGTTTGTAACGCTTGTGTGGGGCAAATGGTTTATATCCTACCCAAGAAAATAACCTCCAGTGGTGGGTTCGAATCCCACCCTGGGCAGTAGAAATTTATTTGATGACGGCCTTATTAAATGAACTCCTTAAGCCCACCCTGGCTAGAAAAGGATGGTAACCTGCAGATAACCCGTCCCGATTAGCCTAGTTGCAAAAAGTGGAGGGAAAATAAAATAATAATAAAAAAACAAAAGAAATGACCTCCGCTCAGAACGATCTATGTATATTTATTTACCTATGAATGCACTTGGTTAATTGGTTTGATCCTTGCGATCGGAAATATCAGAAATTAAAAATGTCTGTCACGCAGGGGCTGCGTAAACTAAGCAGATTTCCCACGTGAAGTTATACAATAGAGAAAACTCCATACGAGAGCCGAACAGTTACTGAAACAGCCGAACTAGCTTTTGGCGGGAAACTTTGTCGTCCGTTATGGGCTCACGTTTAAGAAAAAATATCTCGGTTAATATTCAAGATAGAGAATAAATGTATAGAACAAAATTAATTGCAAATTTAATTTGCAATAACATTGGTTCTATTCAATTTCTTGATCTGACGTATGGTAACGGAGATATTTCGAATTTTCGAAAATTCTCCCTCTAAACCCCCCCTCCCACTGGTCCGATTTCTGCCATTAATGAACTTGATCTGTCTTTTCACATTAAACGTTTAAATATCGAGTTTGGTAACGAGCAAACAAACATTGCGACTGCTAGAGCGTTAATAGATATATATATATATATATATATATATATATATATATATATTATATTATATATATATATATATATATATATATATATATATATATATATATATATAAAATTTTGAACGGACCTCATTTTCGTCATCTTCTGGGTAGGATCGGTGGACATTTGAAGAAATATTTCGAAAATCGCGTCATGAGTACGACCTCAATAGCTGATTTCCCTTAAGGGAAATCTGCTAATAGCTTCGTACTGAAAAAGTATATAGGCTGATTTGAGTTATTTATTAACGTCTTATTTTTTGCTACAATGGTTAATTGAGACGGATTGTGTTCAGGTTACCACTCTTTTCTAGCAAGGATTTTGTTTAATTAGTTCGTCACTAAATAAATTCCCAAGGGAACATTACCAAAGAGTACTTTAGAGACTTTAGAGAACTTGTACTTACTATGGGATTTTATTCAATTATTCAAGAATTGAACTCAAAAAATATTTATTTTTACACCCGGATAAAATCACTTATAACTGTTTACCTATGATTTTTTTTTACATTTTTAATTGAATTAATGTTGTGTTATTGTATTATATTTATTTTTTATTGCCAGTTGATTAATATTTGCGGTATGTAAAATCCGTGTATTATCGAAATGATGGAACATGCAACATTTAAATAAAGATCTATGATAGAGTGTTACTCTGTCATGAAAACGGTGGTAAAAAATGCTTATTTGTCTATTTATTAGTTGCATTTTATTACATTTCACAGGAGTAGCAATTCAGCGACGCGTCTTTTCAAAATTAAAATAGAGGCAATTTTAATGTGTATACTGAATTTATAAACTGATTATATTGTAGTTTTATGTTTTAGTTGAAATGTGTCAAAGCTGAGAGCAATGGTCGAGTCTACTGCAGCAAAAGAACTGCAGTACTAACGGATTGTTACTGTGCCAATGTGCAAGTAACCTGATAAAATATATGGGCCTACTAACTACATTTTATGCAACACATAAATGCTGTATTTCATGAAATAATTTGTATGTCGACGTTATATCAACGGGAAACGCCAAGTTGAATTGACGGCAACAACTTGTCCTGATATATGCTTGAGTGGCTGTTGACTTCTCCTTGAGAGTATCTAACAATAGTATTATTCTACTTAAACTAATCGCATTTGTGGCTGGGACGATTAATTAAATTCTTATAGTCACTTTATTATATTTACGTAGGTATGCTCAAGGGTTGCAGGTTTCGGCAAATATTTTCAGTATTGTCTTACATTATTTTTATAAAATGTTGTTATGTTTCAAGTAGTGTAATACGCGGTGTATATACTGGCTACGGTCATGTAGCAAGTCAGTTAAAGTGCATTGTAGGTCTATGTGTGTCCTCAGCAGTCAGTAAGTATATGTTTTATAGTAAGTCTACAGATACAGTGTTGGCAGTAGGGTTCTTCTTCTCCAGTAAGTAAGTGTGTGTCAGTCGTGAATGGCCAATTCTTAACTTCTTTAAAACTAGTTCTTCTCTTCTAATTAGCCTTTTTGAGGAAGGCCATTCACCAAGTATATGTTTCAGTTCTCGAAGTTTGTTATCAGTTGTGGCGAACCAAGGTTTCTGCCATGAGTTGAGTATCATATGTTTTGCTTGGGCTTGAATATCTTGATATATACAATATGTGTTGTCGTGAGTTCTTTCATCTAACAATAACGATATTGGCAGACTGTAGAGGACCTTAATTCCAAATTAAAAGTGTCATTTAGCTATTTCTTTGTAGCATTTAGCCTGGATATGCTAATAGGTTGTAGGCAAGCTGCAAATGGAATCTACCTGTGGACGGGATCTAATACATTCAAAATTGATAGTTAGTTACCCCAGTGGGGCAGTCAGACGTATTTAATCGCTAGACTCCAGCTAAACCACATCCGCTGTTCAACTTGCGCAGCGCTCTATTGCAGCAAACGGGTGAACTGGAGGCAATAGTACACCTATCCACGTTTAAGCCTTCACCAGCCTTCTCAAAATGTTTCTGAGTTATTTTATTATTTTGTGCAGCTGTGACGAACGGACGAAATGGTTAACAGTCCTTAAATCGTCATTTAGATCAACATTTTAAGTTGCTCCCCTAACTTTGGGGCTGCTACTAATTTATGAAGAGAACCCTCGTCTAGCAGAAGGGAAAGGTCAAGTGTCTAGACGAGCAACTCCTGCCGAATCTAAGGATCGTCCTAAAATATTCATCTCCAGGCCCAAGTTTTGAGAGTCCCAAGTTAAAGTTGGTTCGAGGAAGCAAATAGGAATTATTCATCAGGGGAATTGGAGCTATAGAATGAACACGGCCCGATCATCTATTCACCGTGAGAGAGGACTGATTAACTGATCGTGATCAATGATTAATCTCTATATATTATGATTCTTCATCGACCATATTCTCACCTGAAACATGTCAGATGGTGAAGACCACAGGCGATCTGAGAAAAAGGTCATCTGGAGGAAATGTACTTATATATAAAAAAAGTGATTCGACATTACTTTATGGATGAGCATGGTTATACATTTGTACGACCCAATGCACAATTATGTTCATATTTTTATTCTACACTTTCCCGAATACTTAATCCTCTAGGCTCGATTTCGACTTTGTTCACAAATCCAATAACGCTCAGTTATCAATTAATCAGTAAATATAAGTGGTATGAAAAAAGTTACTTTAACGACTAAATTTACTTCAATTACAATCAAATATAATATGAATAAAGTCTATTACATGATGCTATTTTTTAAGAAATTTATTTCGTATGGGTGTTGAATCCGTACCTCAATCCTAGGATATTTAACAACTCGTTTAATAACGACAACGAGAACGATTTTTATTTGTTGCATTGAAATTGCTGTGACAAAAATGAAATCGGTGACTTGTTGACCAACTACAGAGCTGACTGGTTGTCATTGACACCTGTCCATTGCCTGCCAATCAATCCAGAGATGTAGAAATACTGGGAATATCTCCAGGGATTCTATCTTAGTCCCTCCCAAACTGTCTCTCTCTTCTCTCTCTCTCTCTCTCTCTCTCTCTCTCTCTCTCTCTCTCTCTCTCTCTCTCTCTCCCTCCCACATACCTCCCTCCCTCCTTAATTTGCCTAGTCACTGTCACTACTACCTTCAGTACATTATCTCGTAAGTACACATCCTGTCCGAAATATTAATAGGTCTCCTACTACTTTCTTTGGCTGTTGCAGGTTTGCGTAGTTTAGGTAAAAATGTATGCTAACGAGGTAACATTGGATGTTTAGGATAATGGCTTGCGAAGTCAACAATATAAACTTTTTTTTTAGGTAAGTCAACTTTCTACATTGAAAAAATCACGTGCTCAGGTAACAAAAGTAACTTTTTTGAGACGGGTTTTTTTTATTTGGATAGAATTTGCCGTCCAGGTTGCTACTAGAAATGATGAGCTGGATATTATATTCGACGTTTAGAATATATGACTATATTATCGTGTGCAATGAGAGCTAGCAAATCGTGAGGGATGTGAAGAAAAGTCAATGGAGCCCATAAATCATTGGGAGCCGTTCGAAATGAGGCGTTCAGTGCGATGGGACTCGAGAGATAGGAATGATGAAAACATAGAGATTGAAATGTCGTTAGGGCTACTCGACATTAGGCACATCTATTATTCATCGGCCGATTCTAGGGACGAGTTGCCATCAGCTCCACTATTCAGTATTCCCTATGGCTCCCCTGTATAAATCCAAACCTTGGCCCCAACATTTCTTTTCCCCGCGATATCAGCCGTCAGTTGCTAATGCCTTCCTCTGCTTCGGGCATCTGACAAATTATTCATACAGCAGAACACCGCCATTTCCCCCGACCTCGTGAACATGCGGGATGGACCTGCATTCGGTCATATCACCTCGATGTGCATTTCTGGCTCACAATGGCTTCTATGAACTCTACTCTCTTAAGTACAGGAATTAATTTTGACTAGCAAATCCATAGAAGAGTGCCACGGATAAGTAGATCTCTAAAGTAAGAATAAAAAAGTCCGTCACTCAAGAGCAGTTTACGTTGGCCCTGCACGTTGGAAGCGGATTTTCCTCGTATGGCACAACAATTAAAAATTAATTAAATATCAATTTTAGTATAAGTCGAATAAGCATTAACAACAAAACCTAAAATCTTATTTAATCTATTTAAAAACGAAATAACACAGTGGATTTGTATTTATCTCACAAAATAAATGTTCAATGAAAATAGTTATTTATTAGACAAGTGACAAAAGTAGATCATTTTACAACTCGAGTGAAACGTTTACCCACACGAGCGAAGCGAGTAATTTCACGAGAGTTGTAAATTCTACTTTCGTCACGAGTATAATATTAAATTTTTTCTGTAATCGTGTAATACATGATCAGATTATGGTATGTTGTTGGTAGGTTATAAGCATGGTTGTGAAAGGTTATAAGCATAGTTATAAAACAACTAGTGATGATTGTGAAGTAGTGCAGTTATAAACAAGTGCAGGTTATAAACAAGGAAGGTAATTATTATTATAATTAAATTTTAAAATATATTGATTATTTCCACCAATAATTCATACACATTTCAATTTATTTTGTTAAAATAAATTCTTACAATGTTAAGAAACATTTAAAAGCATTTAATTTCCAACTTCAAATTATTTTTTTAATTTATACTTATTACTAATTAAGAAGGCAATTCACTTTCTTCACTCTATTGCAAAATGTTACACTTTCCTCACTCATTTCAGTTTAGTAATGTTAGCATTATTCAGCGATTACAGAAAAAGCATATTTTATAAATGATATAAGTAGGACTGAGAATACAAATATCTCGGTTCATACCCAAAATATAGAAAACATGTATACAACTGCATTTTGAGTTTTTAATATGATTTGTTTTATGCAATTATTTGTTCCGGGGTATAACAGCAGATATATATTGAATTTTCTCTTTGTATTTCTTGAAAACCTCCCTCACTGGACCAATCTCAATCATTATCCAACTTATCGTTCGACCCCAAACGAATCGTTTTTGGTATTACGACAGCTAGAGTGTTAACTTACAAATATATATATATATATATATATATATATATATATATATATATATATATATTCGTCATTTATTGAATAAAATACAGCCTCAATAGCAGATTTCCACAAAAAGCAACAGCATAATGAATCTTCCTGCACACTTCCTTAAGTGAATAATGTCCGTTCAAATTTGTATATGTATATGTATATATATGTATATGTATATATATATATATATATATATACATATATAAATTGCATTAATTGTTTTGCATACAGAACCAATTTTCAGATCAATAGCATTATTTTCATTTTCTTTGAGGTCAAATCAGTAGAGATTTAAAGAACGTCAATACCAGATTTCCCTTAAAATTGTCATATCAATGAAGTATTTCTACATCAATTCAAATTTGAAATTAAGTTTTTCGGTTCTTAAAAATCGTTGAATCAAATAATTTATAAATGTTTTCAAGATAAAAAAAAACAACCTTCTATACAATTGTTTTGTGTCACAAACAGGTACAGGTAAATTGGCAAATTTTATCTTCACATCGAGTTTTAACAAAAAGAGTGGTGCAGAACTAGATGGTACAACAGTCCTAAATATGTAATTTAGGGTAACAAATTAGGAGGGGGGGGGGCAAATTTTAAGGTAACGCGAGATATTCGAGCCACACCAAAACTGGTCAAAATGAGTTCAAGACGTGTCAAAACGGATAATTCAGTTCGAATCACCACAACAAGTTTTCGTGAATATAATGCCTTTTATTTCGTACAAGGAAGGAAATATACCTATCACCCAGGGGGTGAGTAAACTAAGTAGATATACCACGTGGGGGTGTAGCGCACAAATAAATCTAATTCATTACCTCATCACACAACGAATTTTCATTTATCTCGCATAATAAAGGTATCCTGAAAACAATATTTAGTATATAACAAAGATTAGAATAAAGAGATTACAGCTTATTGTTAATATGACATGAGCAGCAGTATTGTTAATATGACATGAGCAGCAGTATTGCTAATATGACATGAGCAGCAGTATTGCTAATATGACATGAGCAGCAGTATTGCTAATATGACATGAGCAGCAGTATTGCTAATATGACATGAGCAGCAGTATTGCTAATATGACATGAGCAGCAGTATTGCTAATATGACATGAGCAGCAGTATTGCTAATATGACATGAGCAGCAGTATTGCTAATATGACATGAGCAGCAGTATTGCTAATATGACATGAGCAGCAGTATTGCTAATATGACATGAGCAGCAGTATTGCTAATATGACATGAGCAGCAGTATTGCTAATATGACATGAGCAGCAGTATTGCTAATATGACATGAGCAGCAGTATTGCTAATATGACATGAGCAGCAGTATTGCTAATATGACATGAGCAGCAGTATTGCTAATATGACATGAGCAGCAGTATTGCTAATATGACATGAGCAGCAGTATTGCTAATATGACATGAGCAGCAGTATTGCTAATATGACATGAGCAGCAGTATTGCTAATATGACATGAGCAGCAGTATTGCTAATATGACATGAGCAGCAGTATTGTTAATATGACTGAAGGCCGAAATAAATAACTCCGTTAATATTCATGGCCGAGAAAATATCTAAGTAACAACATTTATAGGTAATTTCAACTTCAATAAGACTGGTTACGGACTATTTTTCCATCCGACGTGAAGTAAGGAGATATTTCAAATTTTCTGTCATTAACGAACTTGATCTTTCTTTTTGAATAAAACGACTTAATGTAGAGTGTGGTAACGATCAAACGAAAATTCCTTCAGCTAGAGGGTTAACACACAAATATGAATATATATACTAGCAGACCCGGCACTTCCTGCATGATATATCAAGCGATTAGGATATTAAATTTTATAATATTATGTTTAAAAAAAAAATCGTTTTTTAATCATGCAAAAAACAACATTTGTTATATGCCTAAAAACAAATAGTAAATAAAATATCACGAAAACTTAATACGCAAAAAGTAAAGGAAAAATTAGAGTATGAAAAGTAGACGTTTTAGTTCTATGATTATCTGGTAGAATGCGCACTACACGCCCTTAAAAACAAACAGTTGTAGAGCAATAATTGAAATAAATCAAAACACTGAACAATAATAATGCAAATACATAAATATATATAAAGAATAAGCAATTAGTAATTGCAACATTCAAATCAATTTAAAATAAATTTGAACAGTAAATAACAATGCCTGAAAGTGAAAACCTCTCGCAGCTGAAAACATCTTTATTGAGATGACATACTTAAACTGCTCGGTCGCCCTCATGTGCCCAAAAAGACCAACTACTCATACCACGAGGCAGACTGGAAATTATTCAAGTCGCTCATGTATGAGTCAACACCGGTGTTCGCACAACATGTTGACACCCATCACGTCGACTACTGCATTTAGGAGTTCTCTGATATCATCATCCAGGCCACGGACAAATCCATCCCCAAATTCGCTCCCAAACCACCCTCCCTAAAAGTCCCCCCTCCACACATCCTTGCCCTCATCCGACAGCGCAATAATATCAAAAACACTTGGTTCAGAACTAGGAACCAAGCGCTGAAACCCATCCTCAATTCCCTCACTACCCAAATCCGCTCCCTCATGAGGCAGTGGAAAACGTCAGTATGGCATGAAACCCTACGTCTGACCCATGGGGATCACCGCAAATTCTGGAAGCTTGTAAAGACCAGGGTCACCAAAAGGCGAACTGTTCTCCTGCAGGCTGACATACATTTGATGGACCACCAGGACCAGGCCGATGAGCTGGCGACCTATATGGCGAAAGACTCACGGTCTCGGGCCACAACAAACGTAGAGGCTCCTTCGATGGACCGTGAAAGAAATTTCATGTTTGTCTCAACGAAGACGCTCACTGCCATACTCCGGCGCACCAAGGGCGGTAAAGCCCCTGGTCTGGACGGTATACAATATGTATTACTGCGCCAGTTACCACGTAAGTCCTTAGCCTACCTCACCCACCTCCTCATCTCCTGCATCCGCCTCCGTTATTTTCCCTCCCAATGGAAGCATGCGGCGATCGTCCCGCTCCTCAAGCCCACCAAAAAGGGCTCCCTCCCCGAACATTATCGACCCATTTTCCTTCTCTCACACATCTCAAAGGTATTAGAGAAGGTGATTCTCGGCTACCTTACAGATTTCTGTGAGAAGGAAAATATCATCCCCCTGAGCAGACCGGTTTCCGCCCCGGCCTATGCACTATCCATCCCCTTGCCCGTCTTCAATCCCAAACCACTGCGGCCCTCCGACGAAACCACGCCACGGCCCTCATATCCATAGACTGCAACGCCTTTGACTCGGTTGATCACGGCATTCTCCTAACCAAGCTCCAACAGTACAACTGCCCAGAACAACTCTACACCCTAATCTCCTCATACCTCTCCTGCAGATCCTTCCAAATCCGAGTAGGCGAAAGCCTATCTCGCTCCCATCCTCTCCCATGCGGTCCCCCCGCACCCGTCCTCTTCTCCATCTACACAGCCGAGATCGTGAGGCATAGGTATCATCTCCATACGGAAATCACCGCCTATGCAGATGATCTGGCCATTCGTAGCACGTCTATGAACCCCACCCGCGTCCTCACCCTAGCATCCACGGCATGCCAGGAAATATCAAACCGCCTCCATAACATAAACATTCATGTCAACCCCTCTAAAACGGGCGGTTTGATATTTTCCTTCTCCAAAAAAGGGTGGCGAGGTCGACTCCCCAAATCATTCCTCCTCGATGGGGCGACCATCCCCGTGGCCAGCACAATTACATATTTAGGGATCCATGTCAACCGTCACCTCCGTTTTTCTACCCACATTGCACGCAAACTTAGAGCCACTCGCATGAGGTTCACTTCACTTCGCCATCTTCTCATCTCCCCTGTCATCAGCCTCAGGCTAAAACTATTAATCTACAGAGGAGTTTTGCAGCCTGCTCTCCTCTATGGTTCCCGTCTCCTCCGGTATCTTACCAAAACATCCCTACAGAGCTTACAATCCTTCCAGAACGGCGTCGTCCGGAAGATTGTAAGACATACATCCCTGGCGAAGAAAACCTTCTCTGAAATCCGAGCCACCCTGGAGCTGGACACTATAGCCGACACCATCAAGAAGAGACACGTAAAGTTTTTTGACTCCCTCCAATATCTGCCAAACCCCCTATTCTCATCACTCACCCCCCACCACCGCTACCTGAAAACTGGCAGGGCACCCGAGGCCGAGGTGTCCCACTCATTGATGTGACAATATAGAACAAAAATGAAAATAAAGAATCAACAACAAGGACACAATAGTGAAATAAAGATTATATCCGTCAGTCACGGACTAGCACCCTTTTCTTTCGTTTTCTTACCTTCTCTCCTACTATCTCTTTGACCTTTTCCTCTTCTTTCCTCTCCTTAATCAATCCAGAGGGTAACCAGCTACCCTACCCACTTCAACTATACACTAAATACACCCATCCTCTTTCACAACCTCCCCTTATAATGATACCCCTGGTATAGCACAAGGGGGCCCATGGCATAGCCTAGGTGTTACCTACACCTGCCGTTTTGCTAGTTTTTCTTTCTTTTTTGTTATTTTATAGAGATTTCGCTGGGACTCAGAAAAAAAAAAACATACATTAGATAAACATATTAAGAAAGAAAGAAAATTTTATTTTGGCCCAATACAACTAAGGTATTATACACAAATTGTTACATGATTTTTACAAAATTAAGATGTTTTGGTACAGCCACGGGCGTAGTCGTCCCACAGTAGTTGTACCTAAATTGTAATGAGTGGCTCCACTTGACATAAAAAGGCAGGCATGATGTTTCCTTACAAGTTGTTGAATGTGAACTGAGATAAACATATTAATAATTCATTACATTTCCAATAACCTCGCCCTTCGCCCTTCGACTGGAGACCTGCTCCATCTGCCGGGCCGATCTGTGGCGCTAAACCATCCAGGGCGTCACCCGAACGCGTATTTAAAAATTCAATCAAATTGGTCCATCCGTCTAGGAGGAGTTCAGTGACATACACACGTACGCTAGAATTATATATATAAAGATAGAGGTGTATATAGCCTGTGAACGCTCTAGCAGTCGCAATTTTCGCTTGATCGTTACCAATCTCCGTATTTAAACGTTTTACGTTAAAATACGGATCATGTTCTTCAACGGCCGGAATCGGATAATTGGGAGGGGGGATTTAGAGGGGAGGATTTTCGAAAATTCGAAATATCTCCGTTAGTTTGAGTCGGATCGAAATTTTGTATAGAACCAATCTTTTTGCAAATTAAAAGATCTATAAACGTTGTCATGTACCTATTTCACTGTCTTTAATATTAACCGAGATATCTTCGCTTTTTAGTTTTCAGCCTTCAGTAAACCCCCACTCCCGTTCGAACCTAAAAAATGTAGTATAGATTATAACCATGGAAGAACTAATGCTAATTCACATACCGAGTTTTGTTTCAATCGTTGGTGCCCAATAAAATTGTTGGTCCCACTTTACTTTTTTAGTGTATATCTCGTTTATACTTTGTTATACGAAAAAAGTGAATATGACAAAAGTTACTCCAAATAACAACATAAACAACTCTTATCCTGTGCATATTTGCCGAACACCCAATAGGAAACGCAATACGGCTATTTTTAATTTCAGGCCTCCCTCACGACCCCGTCTCCCTGCTCCATCTGCCGGGCCGATCTGCGGCGCTAAACCATCCGGGGCGTCACCCGAACGCTTATTTAAAAACTCAATCAAATCGGTCCAGCCGTCTAGGAGGAGTTCAGTGACATACACACGTACGCTAGAATTATATATATAAAGATATATATATATATATATATATATATATATATATATATATATAATTTAGACATATATATACATTTTTTGAAAATAGCGTCATGAGTACAATAGCCTATTTCGCTTCAGGGAATCTGCTTAAAGAAATTTACGTTTGAACTGTTTGTTAATGCGTTCTTCTAAAGTTGCTAGGAAAGGTATGAGTTTCTATTTTCTTCAAACTTTAATCATCTGTAAACCTCCAGATTCACAATTATGTTGTCATGTCGGTGTCCTAAAGATGACATTTTAAGGTTGGCTGAACTATCATAAAGTGGATTATAACAAATAAAAAGTATTTTGAGTTCATATATTCTCAAACCATATAAAGCCACATCTTTTTATATTGTATTTTTAAGGATACTCTTTGAAACATTTATAATTTAACACTACCGCAAAACCGCTTCCTCTTGCGCAAACAAAGAGACTGTATTCCTCTCGACTAGTATTTTTCGAAGGGAAATAATTAAAGCGTTGAAAAGGCAAATAGAAAAAAAATACAAAAGAAAAGGGTTGGAATAAGAGGATTAGGTTCTGTCCTCGTTTCTCTTCATTCGTGCAAATATTTTAAAAGCTTCTCAGAACTGCTCGCTTGGTTAAAAGAATAAAGTCATAACTACATAAAATCTAGGAAAATAGACTATTTCCTGGAATTCAAGGCGACTAAATCCCAACATAAGAATTACAATCCTTCGAGATGCGATAAAACAGCGTTTAAACAAACCTCCTTTTACGAATTAGAATGTTAACACTCTCCAAGAAAATCCCTTCTTTTTATTTTTGGTTTTGGGTTACACTTTTATATACATACACATAACTTTAGTTCATCATTTGCGATGAATCATGGCTGGTAATAGTATGAAGATTTCCCACGCGCAATTTTGTAGTATATATATATATATATATATATATATATACGACCTGGGGAACTTTAGGCTCGACGCGATGAAAGGAGATTCCCTTCAGTGTCAGTGGAATTACACTATTCCATAGAGGCCAAGGACCCCGGAGCACTCTAGGGCTTCCTAAACAGGTTACACTGTCGTTTCACTCTCTCTGAGGATAGTCCTAAACAGGTGGCATAATCTCCGGGATCGGAGAACCACCCCTTGCAGAATGAAACAAGTTCGATTCCCCGCAGAGATAGTAATTATTGGAGAAGTTTGTTGGGTAAAAGTCCGGAAGCGGGAGGCTCCAATTAGACCCCAGGGGGAGACTTGTTCCAAGTTAGCCAGCTGTTCACGACGTGTTCAGCATTACCTTTATACAGCCTCTAACATACAACTGAAAGCTAACCACTTTCGACCTATAGACATTTATTTCTCTTTACCAAGATAGGATTAAATATAATATTTAATATTAAAAAAAAAAATAAGAATAATAATTCAGTTTTTAGCAGACTTCACTTAAGAGAATTCAGCTATTCCCAGAAGGGAAGTGCACGGTTTTCCCTCCGCCGATTTGAACGAACGTTTTTAGTATATACTAGCCAATGTACCCGGCTTCGCTCAGGAAATTATTTGAGACGGAAAGATTTTATTTTGTTTTTGGCAATGCTTCTATGTGTAGAATTGCTTTCCCCGTCTAAGCGTACATTTCCCCGTAAGGGTCCCTTGGGCGACTTATGGAAAACAAATTTTTGGTTTGTCGAATAAATGAAAATAAGTCTCTAATCATTCCCTCTTCACTGTTTGACACACCGTGAATAATTCAAATCATAATCATAGATAGCATTTATTATAATTAAATGTCATCTATAATGTAAGTATTTTGTATCTAGCTAATATTCCCGGCAATGCCCGGGAAATCATCGTTGACTGACTAATGATTGTATTTTTATAGAAAATCGTTGAAAAACCAATTGGAATCGGAATATCACAATTTTTCATTCTAGGCCTCCCTCATAACCCCCATTCCCGTTTGGCCCTAAAAATTTTAATATATCTTATGATCATGGAAGAATTAATGCTAATTCACATTCCGAGTTTTTTTAAGTTCGGTTCAATAGTTAGTGCCCAACAAAATTGTTGGCCCCCGCTCTAGTTTTTCATGTATATCTCGTTTATACTTTGTTATTCGACAGAAATGAATATAACAGAAGTTATTTTAAATAAAAAAATAAACAACTTGTGTTCTGGGCATATATGCAGAAAAACCAATAGGAAACAAAATATCGCTATTTTTAATTTCAGGCCTCCCTTATAACCCCCACTCCTGCCCGTTCTTAGAAATGCTAGTATGGCTTATTATAATGAAGGCGTTAGTACTAATACACATACTGAGTTTTATTTAGTTCGGTGAAGTCTTTTGTGCCAAATAAAATTGTTCACTTCCACTATAGGTTTTAGCGTATATATCGTTTATAATTCGGTATACGAAATATATATATATATATATATATATATATATATATATATATATATAACAAAATTTTCTCTAAATAACATAATAAACAACTTTTGTTATGGGCATATTTGCTGAAAAAGCAATAGGAAACGAAATATCGCTATTTTTTATTTCAGGCTTCCCTTATAACCCCCACTCCTGTTCATTTCAGAGAAAATTAACATAGCCTAAAGTCTAAGTTGGGTTAGTAGTAATATACATACCAAGTTTCATAAAATTCGGTTCAGCCGTTTATGCGTGAAAAGGTAATAAACCAACCAATAAAGATACACACAAACAGACACGAAAGAAACAAAATGCAGGTGTCTATGACATGTGAAACGAAAAGTTATCGTGAAATTTTGCGAAAAAAATCAATGTACAGACAGAGGTTACAATTTTATATATATATATAGATATATATATATATATATATATATATATATATATATATATATATATATAGATTAATTAACAAAAAAAAACAAATTCTGTGACGGGAGAGACCGCACTGCACTTCTCCCACGTTCCTCTAAAAAAATGTTACACACACATATACTTAATAGTTCCCGTGACTTTAAAGTTAGTGCTCTCTTTTTGTAACTCCACGATCTCGATCAAATCTCTCCCGGAGCGACTATTTTTTGGCTGAATTTTTAGTTTCTAGGAACTTTATATAATATTAATAAATAAATAAAATGTTGTTTTAATTATTGGTGTTTATTTTTTAACGTATTTCATATATTTCTTCAGTCAAGACGAAAGGTCATATATGTTATTAACTTGGAATAGTGGCGTGGCGGTTTGGAGGAGGGAGGAGTTTTTGAATATTCACAATTTATTCGTTACAATGAGTCAGATCGTAAAGTGATATGGACCCAATCTTGTTTAACTATTGATGCTCTACAATTGTTGTTTTATGCGAGTTATTCAAGCTTTCTTGTTTTCAGGCTTCAGTCGCCCCCCCCCCCCTCGCTGTCTTCTACTCAACGATGGCTTTACTTAGAAATAGAAATTATATGGTGAGAAGAGGCCAGTAGTATGTTATATCAGTCCGTGGGAAATTTGCTTAGTTTACGCAGCCCCTGCGTGACGCACTTTTTACCTAGACTGTGACGTGATATAGGATTGAAACTCGAAGCAGAAGATATTGGTATGCTTTGTCTAACAAGGCAAATCAGTATTTACGGACAAGAATTATGAATTGAAATAATGACTTGACTAAGGCTTATGACGTACACTTCATACAGAACGAGACTATGTTAAAAAAGTCCGTCACGCAGGGGCTGCGTAAACTAAGCAGATTTCCCACGTGAAGGTTTACAATAGATAAATATACATACAGGTAACACAGCCGTGAATGCTCAGTAAATGAACAATACAAGGCTGAATTGTAAACAAACAGGCAAGCCAACCTCGTAGCGCTGCACAGATAGACAGGAAAGACAAACAGTTAATGAAATATATCTGAATATAACATATTAATTTTATTGAAAACAATTTACTAAAGCTAGTGGTGTAATTTGTAATGAATTAGAATCAGTTTTATCTCAATCACTCAAATTTTAGTAATCCAAAAACAAAAGAAGGGGGGGTGAACAGAACATATATCTCTCAAAGTGCATATATCTCACAAAGTAAAAGTTCAATGAAAACAATATTTGGTATTTAGGCTTCAATTAATATCTTTTATTATATAACAGAGCATTATTTATGTAAAACTAGTAGAAGTGGGGGTTTACTGAAGGCTGAAAACTGAAAAATGCAAATATCTCGGTTAATATTCAAGATAGAGAATAAATGTATATAACATCATTTATAGTGTATTTAATTTTCAATAAGATTGACTCTGTACACTTTTTCGATCCGACTTATAGTAACGTAGATATTTCGAATTTTCAAACTTCTCCCCTTCTAAACCCCCCCCTCCCTCTGGTCCGATTTCAACCATTAACGAACTTGATCTTTCTTTTTACATAAAACGACAAATATCGAGTTTCGTAACGATTACACAAAAATTGCGACCACTAGAGCGGTAACAAACAAATATATAGATAGATTGATATGACCTCATTGTCGTCATCTCCTAGTTATTATAGTTGGACATTTGAAGACAAAATTCGAAAATCCCGTCATGAGTACAACCTCAAGAGCTGATTTCCCTTAAGGGAAATCTGCTAATATATTTTTTGCATTTAGAAAAAAACAGCTGAAACAAATTTAAACGAGCACCCACGGGTTACATTCCACTCCATAGAAAGATAATCACAGAGATTTATCTCATAAACATAAATTAGCAGAGGTGTTTTTGCTAATCCCCTAGTAATTGGTGGAGCTGGGCCTGCATTGCTGGCAACCTTAGCAAAAACCCCTCGCAACATTCCTAGCCACACCCATCTCCTATATATCAGTGCAAAACCTCATAGCGCTAGCATAACCTCCTTCTTCAGCTCAGTCCCTTCGCTCCAACAACCAATCCTAATCTTCCCATATTTCATCTGGATTTTGAGTTAAAAGTATTTTTAATTAGTAGTTTTCAAGCCATGTATGAATAAAAGTTACTTTCCCTTGATGCTGTCCCAATGGCGACAGCTGTTTTAGGTACGTCATAACCGCAAAATACACTTTTGTAAGTCTAGATTGTAAACTGTATATTCATATTGGTACACTGTGTGTTCAGTAAAGTATATCTTATAGTAACGGAGCAGAGTAAATAAATACCATAAATAACAGGGTTCACCTTTCCAGCGGTCATCCATTCATCTATTTATGATAATTAAACAAATTCACATTTTTCATATAGCACTACATTGCTAAAAGTATAAGCATCAATTAAATTGTATACATAGACCAATATGAAGTCGGCAGGGAAGTGGCAGAACTGATAGGACAAAGGAAGTATCCCCACAACTCCCTAGGCTCCAGTGGTGCCAACCTACCACACATTTAGGATCTCAATCCTGTAATACATTAAATTATATTAAGAACTCAGATTACTTTATCTTCACAATATTGAAACTGTTTGTACAAATAATTTTCACGTTTTAATTAAATAAAGTATTAAATAAACTTAGGGCAAACTGGTCTTTCTCATGACTTAGTGTTTGAGAAAAGAGAAGGGGGGCAGTATACTTTACTTGGTGCAATCACTTACTGCCGTTAAAAAAATAACAAAGATTTGAATTATTAAGGATGAAATATTAACATAGATTTGCATTAATTTATCTAGGTGACGTACCTGGTATTTCAAATTGGAAAGAATTCTTGAGCATATCAATATGTCTACGCAAATTACGTGCTTAATACATTGTTACACGAAAAAATGTTTAAAACAAAAGTGACTTTTAATAACTCAAAAAAAAAACTTTTGATATGTGCACGTTCATAAAGCTCTTACATCTACTCATCCGATTTTCAATATGAGTAAATGGGTCAAACCATCCAATGTCCAGCTTACATTTAAATTTTTGTTTACATTGGCTTCTTTCTGAGGGAGAAATAGAGAGAAGATGAAGAGATGAGATCATCAGGGAGTCATTCCGGAACCTCGGAAATCTAATGAGTTTGCCAAACACCTGGCCTACGGACCTTTTAATAGGTACAACTGCAGAAGTCGGCACCACTCTTGGCTTAATTTTGAACAGCGTGGGGATCTCATTTAGTTTTTCAAGAGGCAAATTGGATTATAAAAGTGAAATTGAAATATGAGATGAACAAAGAATGAGGATGAAGTTAGTAAATGGAGGAGAGAAAATAATAAGGAGGGATGAGTTATTGAATCAGTGCCATTAGATCTAAGTTAAGCCAACATCCCCAAAACTTCCATCCAACTTTACAACTTTAAATATTCCTGCTACAAAAGTCTAGTGCCCCAACCTTGCTCTCTCTCTCTCCCCCCCCCTCCCCCTTTCTCTCCCCCCTCTCTCTCCCCTCTCTCTCTCTCTCTCCCTCTCCCACTCTCTCACTCTCTCTCTCTCCCTCTCCCACTCTCTCTCTCTCTCTCTCTATCTATCTATTTCTCTCTCCCTCTCTCTCTCTCCCTCTCTCTCTCTCCCTTTTTCTCCCCCCTCTCCCCCCCACTCTCTCCCTCTCCCTCTCCCACTCTCTCTCTCTCTCTCTCTCTCTCTCTCTCTCTCTCTCTCTCTCTCTCTCTCTCTCTCTCTCTCTCTCCCTTTCTCTCCCCCTCTCTCTCTCCCCTCTCTCTCCCCCCTCTCTCTATGACTATGAAAACTTACGTACTTGACGTACTTAAAACATAAAAATAAGACGTACTTTGAAGAAAGATAAAAATATGTCGGGATACATACAATACAAAACCACTACAGTAATAAATTACATTAGTAAATAGATTAGTCCCATAAAATCAATATTTGTGAAATATATTGATTTTTTATATTTTATTTAATCTAAATCACTGTCTGCTAAGTCTGACTTCTGCCTTGAATAATCCTGATCTTCAGTTTTCCATGATTTATTTAATCTCTTTTTCTCCCTTTCGTTCATTCACTCTCTCTCTCTCTCTCTATGTATATATATATATTTATATATATATATATATATATATATATATATATATATATATATATATATATGAATAAGAAGCTGTGCTAAAATTCGATTGCAAAAACTGTGCAGTATATTGACTATTTCTTTAAGGAGAGGTAG